>JBBUKS010000078.1:531988-563260 GCA_038050645.1 Hedychium gardnerianum | reverse complement strand
GCGAGCTCACGAACCAAATACTGTTAAGCTCGAGCTCGGCTCGATAATGTTTTCGAGCTTGAAATCAGGCTCGAGCTCGGCTCGTTAACTTAATCGAACGAACTTTTTTTCGAATCGAAATTCAAATAGCTCGTGAGCGACTTAGCTCGTTTACATCCCTTTTGTCAACCCAACAAAATTTGCCACCGTCACGAAAACGATCGCTGCTGTTTGTTTTCGTAGTTGACCACTTCGGCTGTGCCGTAGATAGTTGACTAGAGAGAGAGAGAGAGCCGTCTTCGGGCGACTCACCTTCTCCTCTCATCTTCTTCCTCCTCGTAGCCAACCCAATCTCGATCTCGTTCGTTCTCCCAAATCGAAGCAGAGAGGGAGGGACGGATAGCGAGAGAGAGAGAGAGAGAGAGATCGGAGATCTGTGCTTCCTTTTAACCGCTCGATCCGTCAAGATGCAGACGGATTCCGGGAAAGCGTCGCCGCTCGATCTCTTGTCGGCCGTCGTCACCTCCCTATCCGGCGGATACGGGCTCGATTCCGGCGCCGGGGATGCCATCGCGGAGAACCGGCTGCTGATCGCCGTCCTGAGCACCGTCGTTGCCGTGCTCGTCGGCTGCGCGGTGATCTTCTTCTTCCGGCGATCGAGCGGAAGAAAGCCTGCCGAGCCGCCGAAGCCGCTGGTGGTGAAGACTCAGCTGGATGCGGAGGAGGAGGACCAAGGGAAGAAGAAGGTCACCGTCTTCTTCGGGACGCAGACCGGGACGGCTGAGGGGTTCGCGAAGGTTAGGGTTTCGATCTGAGTAGTTCATTTTTTGAATTTTTCTCTCATAACTTTAGATTTTCTCCCCCCCCTTCTAGGCGCTGGCTGAGGAGGCGAAGGCACGGTACCCTAATGCCATATTTAAAGTCGTGGATATCGTAAGATTATCTTCCTTCTGTTTCAGATAATTCGAAAACTACTGATTCATTGACTGATCTGTAGTTAGTTTACTCAATTATAGGACGAATATGCTACTGAGGATGATGAGTACGAGGAGAACTTGAAAAAGGAGAGCTTGGCTTTGTTCTTCTTGGCTACGTAAGTTGAAAGCCAGGAATTTTTGGTTTGTATTAATAATCAGTTTCCTCAAAGTTTGAGCTGATCCCTTTGTGTTCTTTAGGTATGGAGATGGCGAGCCTACTGATAATGCTGCCCGGTTCTACAAATGGTTTACAGAGGTTCTGGAAGCATGCATATTTAGTTAATCTATTCTACCAATAATCCTTCTGCCTTGATTGATTGCTGATTATTAGTTTATTATAGGGGAAAGAGAGAGGAACCTGGTTGAAAAATCTTCAATTTGGTGTGTTTGGTTTGGGCAATCGGCAATATGAACATTTTAATAAGGTTTGGCATGATGAAATTGTCAGTATTCTTTTTGTGGGAATTGCTTGGCTGATATATTTGTCTATTGTGTCCTTGCAAAGGTTGCTGCGGTGGTCGATGAACTGCTTAATGAGCAAGGTATATACTCGATTTATTGAGATTGTGATTTGGCTAAGTCACATATACTACTTAAGCTGACTTTAAATCCTATCTTCAGTTGCAAGCTCAAAGTTCATGCATTTCATTTTTCTAGAGAATTTAATTTGCTTTGTAGACTAATTGTTACTCTAAAAACTTGTAAAGTCAACATGGTATGAGGAGTTACTAAGAAATATTTGATTAGCCATGTTATCTGTGAGTTTCATACATACAGCTGTAATGTAGTCGTCATGTGCAAGTTTGTAGATGTGTTCAATGATCTTAAGAATCATTCTTACTTGGATATTCTTCTTATCTTTTTTTTTTTGCTCTGCATAGGTGCTAAGCAAATTGTCCAAGTGGGGTTGGGAGATGATGATCAGTGTATTGAGGATGACTTCACTGCATGGTATGTAGTATCAGTATACATGCCATCCAAATTCCAATGTTGGCTACGTTTTTTTTCAGTTTTTTTTTTTTTGTTTCTCTTTTGCCCATCACTATCCCATTACTCCTTTGTGGAATATGAAATATCAATTGTACTTTCAGGAGGGAGCTTCTTTGGCCAGAGTTGGATAAGTTGCTTCAGGATGAAAATGAGACAGGTGCATCTACTCCTTATACAGCTGCTGTTCCTGAATACCGGGTTGTATTTGTCAAGCCAGAAGAAGTTCCATATCTGGACAAAAGTTCGAGTTTTGCAAATGGCCATGCTATTCATGACATACAACATCCATGCAGGTAGAGATGCTCTTTACGAAGACAATTTAGAAATAGTACTGGTTAGGATTTTCCTGTCCGTGAAAAGCATATCTAACACAACTTGTGTATCTTCAAGGGCTAATGTGGCTGTGAGACGAGAGCTTCATACTTCAGCTTCAGACCGATCCTGCATCCATTTGGAGTTTGACATAGATGGCACTGACCTTACGTACGTGTATAAATTATATCATTCTGAAACATGATTTTCTATTTTGACAATGACATACATTTTAAATTTCTTCTAGCAATGCTCCCCCCTCAATGAATTTCGTTTTGAGTAAATAATAAAATATATTATGGAAGGAAATCTGTAATACATGCAAAATGTGTTGAGGCCACTAATATGCAAATGCCAGCTAAGACCGTGTACATCTGATACTAATGCAATTATAAATTTTAGAGTGATGTTCTTGATTTTGCATACAACACTTTTACCAGACATCTAAACTCTGTCAATCCCAGGGTTCGATAGTAGCAACACTTATCCTTCCTGAACTTTACTTATTGCATGGAACTTCAACTTAAATTTGTGAATGGCTCGTTGAATTACCATGGGACAACCTTCCACAAGCAATAATTTTGTGGCCACATCTACACTCATTTTATTACAAATACTTATGTTTTCTCTAAGGAAAATTTGCATGGATAGTCTAGCAATCAGTCATGTTGAGCGAAATTCAGATTCTTTTTTTTCATTGTTTATTACACATAATATTAAGCCCATTTTAGTGACTGTGTGGTTACTTCCTCTAATTTCTTTTTCATCTTCACATTCATAATGCTTATGATTAAGTTTTTCATTTTGTATGTTAATCATTATGGATCATTATGACATTCTATTAGTTGATATGTTCTGCATTCTTGCACTGGATTGCTTTTCCTTTTTTGCTCACCTCTAGTTAACAAGTAGCCAAATTATTGAAGTAATCTCCTTCTTGTTTAAGGTTAATAAATTTGGAATTTTGCTAACCATTGTGGATTCATTCTATTATCAGGTACGGAACAGGAGACCATGTTGGTGTATTTGCGGACAACTTTTCTGAGAATGTAGTGGAGGCTGCAAAGTTGTTAGGTTATTCGCCTGACACATATTTCTCTATTCATGCCGACAAGGAGGATGGCACGCCACTTGGAGGCTCTTTGTCACCTCCTTTCCCATCTCCATGCACTCTTAAAACCGCTCTTACTCGATACTCTGATCTTCTAAATTCACCTAAAAAGGTGGCTTCTCATTTAATATCAGCCATTATTTTTTTTCTTGTACATAAATCCTTATGAGTCTTTTGTGTCAATCTTGCAGAGTGCATTACTTGCCCTTGCTGCACACACATCAGATCCTAGTGATGCTGAGCGACTTAAATTTTTGGCTTCTCCTGCTGGAAAGGTTAGCATTTTTCTGGACCATGACTATGTTTTTTGTTGTATATTTGTTTACATGGAATTCTTACTCGAGCACAATTGCATTCGTGCAGGATGAATATTCTCAATGGATTGTCGCTAATCAGAGGAGTCTTCTTGAAGTCATGGCCGAATTTCCCTCTGCAAAGCCTCCTCTAGGAGTCTTCTTTGCTGCAGTAGCCCCACGTTTGCAGCCAAGATATTACTCTATTTCCTCTTCTCCGAGGTGATACTCAATTTCATAATCATATATTATTGTTTCATTTCTGCAACATATATAATACTTAACTGTCAATTGTTTGCTGTTCAGGATGGCACCAAGTAGAATCCATGTGACTTGTGCATTAGTTTATGAAAAGACACCAACTGGCAGGATTCATAAAGGGGTTTGTTCCACCTGGATGAAGGTACTTTTTTTGTGCATTAACCCTTTTGTGCTTGCTTACCATGATTAAATAATTGAAGTGAGGCAATATTAATAATATCTAAAACATAATACTCTAGTGGAATGGATAATGAAATAAAATTTCTAGTAAATTTCGTTTCTATGTGCAACCAAGTGCCAGGCGATTAACAACTACTAATGAGGAAACAAAAGCCACACTAAACTAAACTAAAATAAACTGTATTAGGATTATAAGCTTATACAGGCTCAAACCTTTGACCTTCTCAGTAAAACAGGTCAAACTGAATATTATTAAAATGATTTGGATTGTTTCAAAGAACCAACATGCATTTTGTTAATTCAACTATGGCAATCTTCTTTTACTTTTAGATTTTTTCTTCTGTCATTTTCATCCCTGATCAGTGCATAGGTTTTGTTTTCTTTTAAGAAACTAAATTGAGTCCTTGCTCCTGTATAAGATTACTATTGCATTTTTTTTTCATAATGTTGTATCAACTGAATCAGCCATTCTAGGCAGTTTTCCAGACTAAAACTATTAAGTTTGTTTTCTTCCTTATTTTGGTGTTATAAAAATGGAACTCTCTATTCGACAGAATTCCATTCCACTGGAAGAGAACCAAGAATGCAGCTGGGCTCCTATTTTTGTGAGGCAATCGAACTTTAAACTACCTGTTGATCCTTCAGTTCCTATCATCATGATTGGACCTGGCACAGGGTTGGCACCTTTCAGGGGCTTCTTACAGGTTTCCACTGTTCTATTCAGCTTCACTTTCGTGCAAAAAAAATCTTGTCTGCCATTTGGAACAGCTTACTTTCTTAAGCGGCGCCAGTTCTGACTTCATGAATGCTTGCAATTCACAGGAAAGGTTGGCATTGAAAAAGGATGGGGTGGAACTTGGTCATTCTATTCTCTTCTTCGGATGCAGAAACCGCAAAATGGTCCTGTTAACATATAGTGCAACTTATTGATACATTTAATAAGATTTGTCTTCCTGTCCTCATCTCAATTGATGCTGTTAATTTTGCAGGACTTCATTTACGAGGATGAGTTGAACAACTTTGTCGAAACAGGCGCGCTTTCTGAGTTGATTGTGGCCTTCTCCCGTGAGGGTCCAACTAAACAATATGTGCAACATAAAATGACCGAGCAAGTTAGATAAAACTTCTGACATCCATCTCATGTTATATTTAGTTGACTAATCTCTTATCCTAATACTTAACCTCTTAAATTTGCCCCAGGCATCGGAACTTTGGAATATCATCTCCCAAGGCGGATATGTATACGTGTGTGGAGATGCTAAGGGCATGGCTAGAGATGTTCACAGAGTTCTTCATACTATTGCTCAAGAGCAGGTATGCCAACAAGCCTATGAACTTAATTACACGCCGACCTTGATTAAATTACCTTAATGAATTGGAATCAACCATGCATGACTCATGAAGGATTCTGAATCTTAGGCTCGGTATGTGATACATTTTTCGATTAAAATTTACCAAGATGATACAAATACACTCAAATATAAGGATAAACTGGCAAAAATGTAATATCGACAGTTTCATCACAACTAGCTAAATATTAATCTGTATCAAAATTGAACTAGATGATATCAATACACTAAAACACAAACAACAATGATAATACTAAATTGAGTTGTCAGAGTGTGAAATTGGAAATCTCTCAATCCATCAAGTTTGTTTCATCATACAACTTGAACAAAATTTTAATGAGGAAGCAAAGGAAGATATATCTATACAATGAGCTACGAGGGGCTTAGATTGCTTCGCAAACATCGGAACTCTTCTTCATTAGCAAGTGTCTGATCTAGTTTACAGGTTTTTCGTTATAAGAGTGTTTTCAGATAACCACATTACCTATCGGTAATGCTGTTGCAGGGAGGTATGGATAGCTCCAAAACAGAAAGTTTCATCAAGAGTTTGCAAATGGAAGGGAGATACTTAAGAGATGTCTGGTGAGAGCTCCTCCATCAAGAGCTTCTCTTCTCCAAAAGTAAAAGATTTCTCCTCCCAAATTAATTTGCTGCTTGGATTGCCGTATTCTTTTAGCACGATCGATAGTTTTTTTTAATAATTATTATTATCATATTCGTGTATCTCGTCTTGCTAATTTACACGTTTTCATTATTTAGTACAGCAAGAAGCTTAAGGGAATGCCTTAATTATATGAGGCTATTACCCTTGTACTTACCCTAGTCGTTCTCAGACACAAGGGACACCTTAATTTATCATTTTTATTTTGTTAAAAGTGTCTTGAGTTTTTAAACTCTTTTTCATTATAATTATCCCTTTCCTCAATTAATTTTTGAAAAAAAAATAGAGAAGTATGCTGGGTGAATTAATATTTTTTTTTCTTTTTTTGTTGTTGTTTTAATATATTTATTTTTCATTGAAAAATCTTGAAATTATTGCTGTCTGATGTGAAGAGTATGTAGTTTAGTAGCACGGAATTTGCCTATATATATATATTTATTGCTCACCTCAACATCAAGTATAATTTTTTTTTTAAATAAAAAATTAAGAATTGGAAACTTAATATTCAAATTAAAAAAATAATATATATATTGTGAGTAGGATAATATTTTTCATCTTCTCTTTATATATATATATATATATAGAATTTGGATATTTTATGTGTATTAATTTTATTTTTTTTAATATTTTAAATTTGAATATTATAATTTAAATCATAAATTTTGATGGTGAAATTTTAAACTATTTAATTTTGAGTTAAAAAAAAATACTGTGCATCGCACTACGTGTACAATTGTGCATCGTGAAGCACGTATAGTTGATTGATATATATATATAAATAAAAGATTTGATATCTTATTTATTTTTTTAATTTAGATATTAACAAGATGAAATTCTAAATTCTTTTTTTTAAAAATTAAATAACTTCATAAGATAATAGGGTAATATTCTTGATATATATATATATAAAGGTGTTTTCTTCTCTTAAAAATGTCGCTTGTTGTGATTATTTTTGTTTATAAAATAATAAAATCATGGAATTTGATGCAAGCCAATAATCCAAAAATCAGTATAGTTTCATGTTCAGTTTGTAGTATGTTCATAATAGAAAAATAAGTCCCGGGGCATAGTGCTATGGTAAAAGATAAGGTATTGTTTTATGTGATTAGGATTTGATTTTCAGGTCGAGCATATAATATTTTTGTGGTGTTTGAATTATTCGTTATATTAGAACCTAAAAAATTGAAAATTTTACCCAAAAGGATAATAGTGTAGCACTTGACCCCATAAGTTGACGCAAATGGTGTCACAAATAAATCGGGGTCAATTTTCAACGGATGCGAAATATTTTGTTGGTTGTCTTATCTCTTTTGTATGTATTATTGTTGTTGGCAAAAAAAATTGTAATTTAATTTTTTTTAGAAAATATGAGATCATCTTGAAGGGACGGTCAAGATGAGGATTTTATTTTCTGTCACGTATAATAGTGTAGCACTTGACCTTCTTTTCCTCGTTCATCCCTTCTATCGACGGAGTAATCAGTGCTATAGGATTTGCCTTTGTCGACGTTTGGATCTCTAATTGAGATCTCCCTTATCATAGGCAACGAGCTCGAAAAGCACTACGAGAGCTCGTTCACTTACCACCTTGCTCCCCATGGAAGAAGAGAAGAACAAGACGGACATGATGAGGATGGGGAGATGTGGCACCCTTCATTGTAGCGATAAGGTTCGGAGAAAATAATAATAAATTTTAGATAGATTTTTTTGAAGTTGGGCGAACTTTATAGTTGTTCGATATAGTTGTAAGCGAATTAGATGTAGAGGACTTTCTGCCAATAAACTTAAGTTAGAAAGATATAAATACACCTTACGATCGGAAGGCCAAAAAGGGATGATCCCTTGATAGGTTTAACGAATTCTGCCTAGATACTTATATACACAAAAGATTAGTTCATCCCATTTGGATTTGTTAGGTTAGGTTTCATTTGGAGCCAAGTGAACACATATCGATTACTTGTTATATCATTTTGTTATATTTATGTATTACCTTCAAATCCACCTATTTGTTCTACCATTTCCTCATATTCGCAAAAAAAAAAAAAATTATAAAAAATTGATTTCAGTTTAAAAATCATGTGAAATAGTGAGTTCAATTCAGTATTGATTTGCAACAATGATACATCAACAGTTTGAACCCTAATTTCAAATTCACAATGCATTTACTTTGATACACTGTTGGTGAAGTTTTATTTAACAAATTGGATTAAATACAAAGAATATAATAATAGATTGTTGTGCGTCGAGATGCAAACTCCTATCGCTTGTTCATATCAATTTGCAGCTGTTCAGCAAATCAATGGCGAAGTGTTAGTTGTGGATAAAGAGCAATCCGATACGAGATGTATATATAACACGAACAATCTCGCTAACAATATCGAAGAACAAGAAATGATAACAGTGCAATAACTACTTTGCCATTTGATATCGATACAAAATGAATGGAACCATGCTTATGTGAATGCTGATAGTGTTTCGAGACGAAGAGTTAAGTGCTCGACTAGCCAAGAATGTCGCTTGATCAGGTAAAGTACCTTCTTCCAGCAGAAATTTCGAAACTTTCATGTAGAGTAGAGAACAAATGGCACTGCAAGTAAATGAAGCATTGCTTAGTAAGCTCGTAAAAACGTATAGCGAGTTCCATAGCCGACACCAAATAAAGCCTTGCATAGGGTTCAAGATTCATGTAGCCGACACCAAATAGTTGGGATAAACACCAACACATGACGATAACAACAAAGACATGAATGCAAGCAAGTATCAGTAAGAATATGACTAATAGCTTCTCGGTCTCATCATATAGCATAGGCATTAACTGTTATCGTGATCATGAAGACTGACTCACTAAGAAGCAAATTTGGTGATAAACCTAACATAGAGTTCAAGATCCAAGTAACCGACTGCAAATCATTAGGGACGACACATGACAACGATGTAGGAATACAAGCAAGGATCAGTAAGAACATGACTAATAGCTCGTTGATCTCGTCGCATAGGCATTAACAGTTCTAGCTATTGTGAAGAACTCACCAATCAATATTATACTCAGCAGTAGCAAGAAAGCGAGTCTTAGTGATGGACCAAACTGCATTTGATATTGACTTCCCGGTATTTGTCTTTGGACGACTTCTATCCTCGTCGCAAGTTGCTGAGAACTAGTAGCTTTAATACAACCCCTACTTCTTTCGGTCAACCTGCTAATTCGCTGCTCAAACACATAAGGCATGAGAATTATACAATAATCACAATGCCTGCATATGAACAATATCATGAAACATCTTCGAACAAGAAAAGCTAAGAATGTGCTTATTCATACTAAAAATGGCACTTCAATGCAAAGCAAAGAAAGTAATTGGCATAGCAGAATTGAAATGATTTCGTGATTTTTAGACACATTCGGCAAACCGAATTTTTAGACGCATAGCAGAATCTAACCTGAGCTAGACAAGCAATCCTCTTCATGTCCATGTAATTTAAGAACCCATGTCTGAATTGAAGCTGCTCTTCGGATTTTAATTTCTTGGAGCTATTCCTGAACAACCTAAGCCTCGAGGATTCAACACTTTTCCAAAGACGACTGAGAATAGATGAATTGATTCGCATCTCTGGTATTGGCTCGACTGATTGACGACTATCTGCTTCTATGTCATCGGATACTTCAATCTTCCAAGAACTCTCATCCACCGTACTCGATGTCCTCCTCAGTCCACTTAACTGCTCCACACTTTTGTGAGGTTCCCTCGTTGCCACTTCCATTGCATGCCTTGTACCATTACTAGCGACAACTGCGTCCTTTGAGCCCTTTGCGCCTTCAGACCATGAATTTCCTTGTGATGAAACTTGCAAATTCAGAGGCACCTCGGAGAGGAAAAGAGCAAAATCATCTTGCTCTTCAGCATCTAACTGTATCCATCGCAGAGGTTGTTTCCCTTCATCTCTAAGAGCCTTCTCTATATGAGAAATTTGGTTCCCGATCGCCTCCATGAAATGTTCATGTCTGGTTATTGTATTTGCCTCAGATGGATACTTTTCATGGCTCAATCTGACAGCCTTCTCAAACTCCTCTAGCTGCACACATGCAACATCAAGATTTAGTGTTGACAAAAAGTATTTACTTTTCGCTAGGACTGTAAATGAATCAAACGTTCATAAACAAGTTTGGCGTTCGGTTTGGTAAGAACTTGTTTATGTTTGTTCAACACATACAAAATCAATTAAATGAACAATTTTGAATAACTTGTTAACTAAATGAATAAACTTGAACACATATGCGTTCAGCTCGTTAATGTTCATAAACAAGATTTTAAACTGTTCTGAACAAATGTTCACGAACAAAATTTGTGAACCATGTTCATCAATAAACTCTTATCAACATTAGTAAATAAATAAATAAAACTTTCAAAATCGACAAACAAGCTTGTATTATCAAATTCAATAGTCAATCAAACAAACTTTAAAATATAAAAATTTTGAACCATCAAACAAACTCGAATTGAGAGCTCGATAACATATAAACAAATCAAGCTTGAACCAAACTCAAGCTTATAAAAAAAAAATCAAGCTATGCTTGAACAACCATTTCAATAGCTTGATTCATTTTAGGTACAACTTGACTTGACTCGATTATCTTATCAAACAAGTTTAATCAAACAATTTTTGAACAAAAGCAAATGGTTAATGCTGAGGAGAAAAAACCACCTGCCACTTTGCAGTGCCAAGAGCAATATGAAGTTCCCTGTGCAATTCATCATCTGCTCCAGAAGGAAATCCATCTTTGAGATATCGCATCCAAATTCTGTACAGAGACTCCAATCTGCGACGAACAACGATGAACAAATGCAACATTCATCAACAAATTGCAATCGCAAAACAAAAGAGTTTCCTTCACTGTCGTTCACGAATCAATCGACATGAAATCCAATAGAAGAACTCGAAAATCCAAAATCAAGAGATAAGGGCATACGCATCGGCAGATTCCTGGACCTCCTCCGCGGCGGAAAAGAACACATCCTTCTGCCAATGATCGAAGCTGCTCCCCTCCGCCATTAAGCACCTGATGAAGATCTCCAAACGAATCCCAACGCGCCGCCAAATCAATGTGCGTCGAAAGAAACCCCCAATTCCACCTCCAACGCCGCGATGCCTGCCTTCTGGATCGGAAACAGGAAGAGACCAAATAATAAACGTAATCCTTGAATCAATCAAGAATATAACTCCGAAGAAAACGTAAGATATAGAGGGGGGGAAAAAATCTTTTCTTTACCTGGAATTCCTCCACGCTTCCTCCCCGCCCAAGCGATCAAACCGCTGAAAAATCGAAGCAAGCAACGGAAGCGGAGAGAGAGAGAGGGCGATCCACCGCGAGGAATCAAACTCCCTCCCCCCTCCTCCTCGCTCCCCACACTCTCCCTTCTCGATTGGTCTCAAATCCTTGTCGTGGGCTCGTCGCCATTGATGCTGGCGTCGGCGGAAATATGGCAGGTGAGACGCCCACCTCCTCCAACCAGAGAAAATTATACTTTACCCCTCCAAGAATTTAACAAAATTTTCACTTCACTTCTCAGTATTTTATGAATTTTAATATACACCCCCAAGTTCTTGAAATTATTTAATTATCTCCTTTTTCATTTTTGTTTTTGTTATAATCCAGCTCTTCGAATTGATTAATCCTGAAAATGACCAATCCTATAAAATTTTCTCACCGACTACTAGGATAAATCAAAAAGTACTAATGAAGGTACATCTAGATGATCAATATTTTTAGACTCATTTTTTACTGGAAGAAAAATTCTCTACGGTACGTCATAATTAAAATTTGAACCTTAAATTTTTTAATTATTTATTGAAGGACCTGACTAGTACACTATTATCCTGAGAACTTCAAATCCTCTTTGATGTTCTTTTGGTGAGAATTTAGATCGTTTGATTAATAGAAAGAATGAGATTTATGATCCAAATATGATGCGATTTTAAGTAAATTGAGTCGGTATGTTTGTTGTCGTAAAATTAAAAAAAAAAAAAAAAAAGATATATAGAAGATACTTAAAAAATAGAAAGGAGTAGTGAAAAGGAAATCATTTTTTGAAATTGTCTCCTTAAATAGGTATTAATTAATTTGTTTGGTCTTATTTTAGTTGACAAGTTACAAAGGATGAAAAAGCTTAAATTTATCTTTTGAACATAGAGGTTTTGTTTACTTAGCTTTTACTCCTAATTTTTATTCGATAAACAAACCCTAAGTAGACGAGTTAAATGGGCACTACTACTAATTAAAGGTTGATTACATTGGAATGTTAGAATAATATCAAAATGTATCATATTTAAATATGTTATTCTAACTCAACTTATAACATTTAAGCTCAACTCTATTATTTAAGATCATAAATATAATCAAGGTTTTATTTCTTAAGTTGAGTATAGCATTTATAAAGTATGTTAAAATCTAACAAGTGTGGCAGACCAATTAAATAAAGTGCACATATGAAATATCTAATGCTTGTGATCCATTAAAATTGATATGGTTTGAGTATTAGGGCATTAGTGTATATATATATAATCTTGTTATCTCACATGGGGCACTGATGTGGTATATTGACTCAATATTTTAAGTAAAAAGTAAGATTTAGGATGGTAGGGTTTAGAGATGAGATTTTGCTCAAATCTTATTTTCAATTCTCAAGTAAAAAAATAAAAAATTTAACAACAAGCGTCCATGAGTTGCTTATAGATGGATGAGTAGGATAACTATAACTATATATATATATATATATATATATATATTTGATTGAATTGAAAGAAAAAAATTCTCTAATAAAAAACGAACTTAAGAATATTAGTGATAAGCCTCCATTAATATTTTTCGATTTATCCTAATGATCGATGAAAAATTTAAACGGAACTGAATCGATCGCTTCATATGGGATATAACTTGATTAATCATCTTATTTGATTGAATTGGTAAAATTCAACAAATAAGGGTGAAATGCCACAAATTTGAGACCAGAATAAAACGAAAGGAGATTTGAATATAATTGTAGGGGCAAAGTGAATATTTCTTACACAAGGACAGGCTGTTCCCGAGAGGGCCGCTCATCCACCGCACTACCAGCTAGCCAGCAACTCCTCGACATCTGCCCTTTGTTCTTCGAACGGCTGCCGACCAAGGCGCTTTGCTTTGAGATTCGAAAAAACACAAAATCGCATGGCTCGATGAGTCTTTTTCCTCCCTTAACGATGTGAGTGCTGTGGGTTGTGAAATGGCCCCATATACTCATGATATATGTATGGGTTGTATCGTACATGGCCCCCTCGCAACTTATCCAGCACTCGATATTTCTATGAGAACATACTCATCATCTTCATCTATAGGCTCGTGTTATCTTGTCTTGGCACCAAGTAATCGACAGGCGCAACAAACAACTTTATCGAAAGCTCCAGGTTCGATCTGTCCCTGACTTAAACATTCACCATTTTCCTTCAAGTCTCAACGTGTAGAGTTATAGACTAGAATAGTTCAATGGAGCAAGTAGGTTCATAGTTAGGGAAGAATCGATGAACTAAGCATGGACCAACATGCGGAGGGGCGATAAATTGTCGGCATATTAAGAGTCCCAACTGTTTCCTTGTCATAATCTTGAGACATGGAGTTACATGTAGCATGCACAATGTTGAACTAGAAAGAATATGATGGCTCAAAACACCAATCAAAGCAATAAGTGATCCAACAGATACAAAAATTCACCGGGTTACCGCGGATGCAGGAAGTGTCATAAACATCTGAAGCATAAGAACTGTCGATGTGAAGTCTTCTCTCCTCTTCGGTTTAAAGTTGCTCCAAGAATATGTTTATATCAAAATTTAATTAAATGTACAGAAGGAAAAAAAAAAAGAAGACGACATTGTTACTGAACAAAGCCATTCGGTTTGGCTAAATTTTTTGTTGAATGCTTATGTTCTTCTGCATCGTAATGAGCAAACGCAGCATCCAGAGCCTGGAATGATGGAAAGCAAGGATAAGAGTGTAAGCACAAATATTTGAAACTGAAAGGATATGGTAAAGCTCTCTAAGGTAACATCAAACATGGAAACCGGAAATGAATATTAGTTATTATCTTTGACAAACTGGTTTCAAGGACCAAATGATCGAGATTTAGCTGATAGAAATATTGAGCGGGACGGAGCAAGCAAGCTCGGAGCAGATGACATTAAACAATCAGACAATTTGTGATTCATGTTGCCAAAAAAATGAGAATCGATGAAATCAAATAAACCAACAAAGGAGTGCAAGCATGCATAATTTCATTTGCATATGGTTTTTCTTGCCAATTTGTGCGGGAAAAAAGTAAAGAGAAAGGAGGTTTTCCAGGAAAAAATAAAAATAAAAACAGAAGTGAAATAATCAGAATCTAGAATCTCTTTTGATGCTTAGATATGTGATTTGGTTTTTCTGGACCAGTATAATTTTATATCTAATTCTTTTCACGAAAAAGTTTACTTGTCGCTCTTGATGAAAGTTTCGACCAACTAATTGAGTTACTATGTTCATATTCATTCTATATTGAATAAGACATTTTGGTGCTAATGTAAGAAAAAATGAACAAATAACTATGAAAGCTGGGATTGATGAAATTGCAGCCAAACAATTATACAAATGTTTCTCAGTAAATCCCATAACCTTATTGCAATCATGAAGCTATGAAAATGAAAGACATTCTTAATAATTAGAAATGTTTTTTTTTGTCTAAATTGAATTGCTTGGAATAAAGACAGTATGCCATTTACTTATTTTTAAAATATTCCTAATCTTTAGAAATATTTGAAAGTTAATACTAAAAGCATGTACTTTTGTTTATTAAGATCCAGCTACCGCATGAGACTTGGCAACTATGAAGGACTTGAATCAAAAAGATTGTGCATTGATGTACCTGGAGCATGGGCTGAATAAGAAGAGAGATTTGATGCCGGAAATCTGACTGCACATCCTTTATGGCCTGGAAATGCAGAGAAAGAAAATGTTAAGGAAATAAAATCAATATCCCAAGATTCAAAGACGACATCAAAGGTCTAAAATCTGAGATGAAAATTCATCCCAAATGTTAAAAGATTGGCAAAAACAAAGGTCTCTGTAAGTTGCCTCACTTAATTTTGCTAACATAGTTTGCTAAAATTGAGTATAGAAATTGCAGAATCCTTTTCTTCTAACCCTCACTGCAGATCTCAAAGAAACAAGTAAATTGAGATTTTAGCAAAGTTGCAAAGAAAAAAGTATACATTTTCAGTTAATCTGTATTTCTCTTACTATATGCATGAATATAGAGAACAAATACATACAAACTCCGTATTTAAAAGATGTATTGATAGATGAGAAAGGACATTATACCTTGAGCTTCTGATAGATATCAGCCATAGCACTCTTTAGCCTAATAACCTGATTCAAATAGTGAAGAATTTGTAGATTTTGAATGGGGTAAAGATTGTGAAGCTCAATAGCAGGAAATGAGATATTACTTTATTATATAGGTAGGCGGTTGTGATTGGATAAGATGACCAAAAGTGTCGAAGTAACTCCTGAATCGACGTCCAATGCTGAAAAAAAAATGAAAGGTGTAAGAGTTCTTCTCTAAATGACAAGAAAAAGCCATAAAACCTTTGAATTGCAAATCTTGCAGCACAGAAGTCTGTGCAATATCCTACACAATTGGAGAACTAACACAATGCATGATCAAGCAAATAGGAAATTTTCATACAACAGCTACTGGTATAAAATCTTTTTAGAATTATTTTACAAATCTTCATGCAAGCTTAAAGTTCCAAGGGAAACTCACAAGCATAATTTCATCCTTGGTCCTTTTAGGAAATCTATCAAGGACGCTCTCCTGTGGATTCTTTCCAAGATTATATCTGGTACTCGAAATCTGCTGCGTAAGCCCAGTAAGAACCTAGCTCATACCAGTGAGTGAGTTAGGTTTTCCTGCTCCATACAATAGTCATAATTTATGAACATGTAAATTAAATGATACAGACTAAAGCATTTCTCTAAAATAAAGGTCAACATCAAACATGCTATTATTGAGTTTCTGTTTATGGTTAAGGAAGATCCAACCCTTGCAAGAGGATATATTAGTATCATCACCAGATCTACAAGAGGAAAGGGAAAGGATGCGAGTATAAGGACCATCCAAAAATGGAGAGAATCGAAACAAAAGGAAGCAAAAGGAAGTTGATCGAGAATGATATTGCAATAAGCAATATTTGGTAATTGCCAAAACTTAGGAAGGAAAAAGGATGTGAGTAAAAGGGATAGAGAAACTTTGCCAATATAGAAAAGGCAGCCCGATGTACGAAGCTCCCGCTAATGCGGGGTCCGGAGGTCACACAGCAAGAGATTGTTTGTAAGAGATTGTTTCCGAAACTCAAACCCATGACCTCTAGGTCACACAGCAACAACTTTGTAAGAGATTGTTTCCGAAACTCAAACCCATGACCTCTAGGTCACACAACAACAACTTTACTATTGCGCCAAGGCTCCCGTTCAAAGAAACTTTGCCAATATAGCACCTTAAATTTTCTTCTAGTTCTCAAGCAAAACACATGCAACAAATTTAAAAATTCAACGCACTTGGAGGACATGCTAGTAAAGCAATCTGAAAAAAATGTATGGAAAAACTAGATATGCAGAGTAAGATATATAGAAATAATCCAGAAATAGAACCAAATAGTTAGGAGAAAAGATAGCTCTCAGTTTGAAGAAATCTACCTTAAGAGCAATGTCAGATTGAACAACTGGATTATGTAAACCTTGCAACTTCACCTCAGAGATCTGTTGCACTAGATAATAATATGCATCCTCAGTATTTAGGCTGTAATCTATTGTTTTAGAACCAGTGCCACCTAAAGCCTTTAGTGCATTTACTTGTTGAAAATCAAAATACTCTCGTGGATCCTGAAACAACAAGCATTATTACCTACTTGTGTTATCATAACAAAGATTTCATGATTCACACGAGCAAAACACACCTTGATGCAAAGTGATGCAAATGGAAGGCTATGGGGAGCCTGAAGATCTTCAATCTCAGTCATTCGAGCAACCCTTTCCTGCCTCTCTAGATTAGCATTCTCATCCGATGTGTCAACAGATGATGCTGCTTGAAGCAATCATAAACAAACATAAAATTATGTAAAGTTGATAAACATATGGAGGGGACATATTAATAATGAAGAATGTGGTGCTAACCCTGTTTAGACCTTGCAAGTGCTTCAGCTACGGCCCGTGTGTCTCCTAACTCGATATCTATATCCACAAAGCAAGAGTGATGGTGAAGATTGTATCAGAGCGGACCTAGTTGGCTTAATACTGCACTTAGGGAGGAAAAACTAACAGGAAATATTGAATATCAACCATATAACCATGTGGAATCACAGCTAGACCAAAGTTGATGTTGACTACCCTAGACCTCCTTGGAGATAAGAAAGATTGCCAGAATCCCAGAGTTATAACCAAGGTTTTTCACTTCGACACATTCATATCACCCTCTCCCTCTAAATATGACATTCCCATCCACCTTCAATCCATCTGCCTCAATTATCACATTTTCCCCACACCTAATCTGATTATTCATATGTTAGTAACACAAAAATCTTATTATTGATAATATTTTTAGTAATTAGATTTAGTACATTCTTTAATTATAAGTTATAGTGTTATATAATTAATAAAGAAAAAAAGAAATATCAAACAATATCTTAACTAAAAACAATTACATACTGAAAATTCAGATTCAATTAACAAACTTAGACATAATTAATTACATTTGGCAATTATTAATATCTTGTAAAGGATTAGTAAAATGAATTACGTTAATTAATCAACTAATATAACAAACTAAAATTGTATGAATAAAATACAAGGTGATAATTAAGAATCCAGAATATAACTAATTGATATTGTTAGAATGATGCTTTCTCTTCCTAATTTGCCATAGAACCAATTAAACACATTAAATGTTAATATTGTTTCGTATATTAGAAACTGTGCAAATTTCCAATTAATAAACAAACTCCGTGCAGGGACACTCCATTTCTCATCTCCTTTCGGATTTAGCAGTCCTTCAACTTCAAGGCACCAATTCTTTTTCCTTCTGAGCAAAGGCCTGTTCCTCTTCTTTCTACAAACACACATTTATGAGGTATTTGAATCCTAGACGACTTTATTTTTTTTTCTTTTTCTCCCAGTGTTTGCAACGACAAAAAGCCCATTTGGGGAAAAGAGTTGGCTCCTTCAATTCTCATAATTGTATTTGAATTCTCCCAAAATCAATTTGATTCCCAGTTTTTTTTTCTGGATTCTTGCATACATCCAAAGATCAATAGCATTGCCCAATTTCTTGGCCAAAATTGGATTGGTTTCTTCCTATTCTCAGACGACTCAGTCAATCCATGTTGGGATCAGCTGAGTTTGCCAACCATATTTGCAGCAGAGGATAACTAGGATTGTGTTTAAATTATATGAATAGTTTGTCTCACCAAATGCCCTCCCTTCAAGAACAACCGCTGCATGACGGTTAACATCTTGTGCAAGAGTCCTCTTAGCAAAATCATTCTCACTGTCAATAGTCTCCTTGTTGCCATCTCGAAGAATTCCATGATCCTGTAAATTAACAAAAAGCAAACTACAGTTTGGCAAATACAAGTGATTCAATGTACTTGTAATAAGTGCAAAATTATTCAAGGACACTAATTATTATTATTTACTATCAAGTGTAATTAAGATCCAGTACACAATTAACTCAACCAAGGAACAAGAATAACAAAGAAAACAATTGGGAAAAAATTTCTTGTAAACATCTAAATTTCAATTACTATAACAGAAAGGAAATTCCTGATCATGCAAAAAAAAGTAACTAGGGCAGGTAATCCAAAACCAATAGAAAGCTGGATGGAATTGGGTAAGCAAACTTGCTCATCATGCTCCCAATCATCACATTAATGCAACTTTTCCAGTTTATCATTGGCTGCTAGTTTTAACCCTCTGGAACCAACATGGAAATCAACCCAACAAGAAATTCTACAGGAGAAAAGACAAGTATCTCATACGTACAGAAAGATGAATGTAGTCATCACTAAAATCAGCTTCCATGTCTAAGGTTGGATCAACCCGTCTGATCTGCATTACAATAGACTTGTTACTCACAAAACTGCAGCATCCATAGTTGGCAAATCTTAACATATGCAGTTGCAAAATTATCTGAGAGAAATGTAGTAAGGCTGCTGTCTAAATCAGCCCAGTAAGTAGTACCTTTCGCCGGGCTTCATTTGCCAGTATGTCATCATGCTTCAAAAAAATAGCAAGTTCTTCATCTTCAGCTGCCTCTGCTGCAGCAGCTACAGAATTTTTTGTCTTGTGGAGATACTCAGCTCTACAATATTTTGTCCAAAAATCCTTTTCTGTCATCTAGAAATCCCAAAGAAATGAGTTAACATGCACTGCTATAGTATCAGAAAGAAAAGGATAACATCATCCATGCTTGAAATATTTAAAGCCATGAAAGGAGATTTGATAAACAAAAAAAGAATCAGAAGGGTATAAAAGTCTGACAAAAATATCATGGTACCTTGACTGGCACATAATTCAAAAATGCCCTATGAACCGCAGGTTTTTCAGCGAAAATCTGTGAAATAAAAAGAAATCAGAGTCCATTAGTCCCAAAAGCATGGTAGCAATAAAAGAGGACTAACCATCTTCTTTACACTAAACATGCTACTTAGTTTCCCAACCACTCAATCCACCTTCCTTATTCCCTATCCATTCAACAATAAATAGAAGTTCCTCTCATAAACATAAACAGCTAAAAACAAATCTCTACCACCTGTTCCATCTATTAAATAATTCCACTAAAGAATGTATTTACTTGATGAATTATCTCCGGCGTCAGGCTGAACGTGACTTTATTGGTCTGCCAAGAATATCAACAAAAGTGGAATTAAAGTAAATCAATAGAATCTTTTAAAATGAGTAATTAAAGAAGAAAAACAATTTTTTAACAGAAGCTAGTGGAGGGACAAGATCCATGTAGCCAATCCCAAATGGCTGGGGCATCCATGGCTTGAAAGCAGTAATTAAAACTAAAAGAAAATAAGAAACAATTAGTGACTAAAAGGGAAAGTCCTAGTAGTACCCGACCATCAGTTGATGGTCTTATATCTGCAAGCATTTCACTTTTGAAGCCTGTCCGCTGCTTTAATGTTCTATCAGAATCATCATCAAGTAGAGCCTGCATTAGATAAGGCCAAGAGAATATTTCAATATCAACTGAAACAAGACAAAATATTTAACTAATGGATTCTCAATAGTTTACCCACCTTCCTCGTGGCCCAAAACTCAGATTCTGTCAGCACTTTGCCAAAGACAAGTTCCTTGTGCAATTTTTGCAATTCACTGCAGAATGCACAAGTTAGCATGTGTAGATCAGGTACTGCAACATATATACATATATATCTATAGAGGAAAATAGAAGATAAATAGATAGGTTCCAACACCAGCAGAGCATTTCTCAATGTTCCAGATTTTAATTAGTGTAAGTGCAAGGACTAGTGAGTCAACACATTTAATGTAAAGTTTGATACCAACTGCTACAGAAGTGAGAAACAGCCATAAAATTCAGGATATTCACACTCCAATAACATCAAAGAGAGGCAGATGAACATAAATCAACTACATTAGTAAAAAAATTATTTATTAAATTATTTTCTAACCTAGCAAGCAACCAGTGACAAATTGAGATAACATTTGAGGATATAAGACTTAGAAGAAGACTTTAATCAAATGGTCAATGAAAAGAAATCAAGAGAACCAAATACTTTCTACCTCCATGAGAAGATTGACAAAAAGAGACTGGAAAGATAAGAATAGTTAGACCATAACATAAATATTACCTATCTTCTCGCAACAACTTCATTCTGTGCTCCATCTCTTTAGTGCTAAGTTGTTCCATTGAAGCAGTAACTTTCTCAGATGATGGCTCATCAGTTTGTTTGGATGTCAAAGTCTGAAACTTCCCTAAAACTTTCCCTATTAAGGGGTAACCAACCAGTTACTTTACAAGCCAACAGAAATGTTCAAATGTCAAACTTATCAATACACTGCATTTTCATAGTTGTTGAGGTAGCACATATAGAACCTCATGTCCTAAAAAAGAAACAGCATTTAATCATACTATTCGGAGTAGGCTACATGGATATTTCCCTGACTCAACTCCATAGGTAATATTTTAACCACTGACAACCCATTCATCCCAAAGACAATTTCCATCTAACAGCACCAGCGGCTGCAGCTTTCTTCTATAATCTTTAAACATGTCATTTAAACTTCATTGCAATATTCAATATGGGCATATCTGGTGCTTGCTACAATGTTCATGTGGCATTTTGACGAATGCAAATTGTCTAATTGCTAGGATTAGTGGATTGATGTCCTTGGTTTGCAAGGACAAGTGCCTTCCTATAGGGATGATATAATTGGCATTAAAGTTACTTGTTTGTAAAATGCATGTGCCATTTACAGTTTATGCAATGTTTGGAGTTGGCTATTTTTTTATTTATGTATAGACAATTATGCAGACATTTGTTATAGTTCACGTATCGCAAGTGAGATCTTTGAGTGCGAGAACCCATATGGAACCGTAGTCTCATGTGATACTATACATTGGTCAATAGAAATGGTGCAGGAAGAAAGTTTACATCCACAAAAACTATAGTTGTATATCAACTAGAGAATTTGATACAAAGTCAAAAAAAAATGAATACTGTCTGAATTAATAACATAAGATAATAACCAATTTTACAATCTTTAAAGACAACAAATACACAATTAAATACATTATTTTGTATATAAAACAATTTTTATTTAATAAAACTTGTACAATTTTTCCAAGCTAAAGAATAAGTCAAAGAAACTAGATTTTACCTACAAAATCTCGACAAACATTGCGTTCCGCAAAATTATTGAACTCAAATATGTAGCCTCCACCCTGAAATAGTGAGGATACAAGGAGAACATGGAAATTGATATCGCAGCACATTATTTTGATTGCAAACACTAACTCTTTTCCTGTATGCTAAAACTATAAGGAAATGTTTAGATTAGGTATAAATATGAATCATAAAACACCTTTTCTGGATCTTGCGTAAGGTTCAACAATGCCTGCTTTGAACCATCTTTACTGAATTTATGACCTGGAAATCACATGACAACATAGGAAGCATGACAAGAACCAAAAACAACTTTGTTTCATGAAAATTGTAGGACATGTGAATCTAGAGGAGTGCAAAAAATGAGGAAAGCTACCTTACCTTTAATGTTTCTAAAATCTACTTTAAGCTTCTTTGCTGACCTCGGATCATTTGGAGTAAAAGCAAATACATCTTCCATCTAAAAGACATGGAATGATATTGATCGTTACCATCAGAAATAACATGAGACATTCCGACACTAAATAATCTTCATTAAGATCATCAGAAGTAAAATCAGAACCACTATCTACTACAGACAGGGAAAGAGATTGACCAACAACAGCAGGTTTAACATTAGTTATTTGGCAATGAAGGAAAGTTCATAAGCTTCCGCTGGCTCATGGATGCTATGTGGTAAACTGCAAGTGTTTGAATTTGCCTAACAAAGCACTAAGCAATTAAACTAGACTGCAACTACTAACTAATTACACAAGAAGTTGGCAGAAATGAAGATTCATCATGACTAGAAAACATTTGGCCAAAAAGTGAATTATCTACTGCAACCATATATCCACGCTATTCTAACCTAAAAGTAGCTTCTGACAAACAAAAAGTTGAATAAAGCCGGGGGAATCACCATCTTGAGCACCCCGGGAATCCCGGGTTCCTTGACAGTCGTCTTATACTTAGCATCCATAGTGATCACCGCCATTGATGAGTAGATAGAGGCGAGTGGCGAAAATTAGGGCAACAGGTGCAGCGTCCGAGGCGATGACGGCGTCAGCGGGCGATCGAGAGGCCGGAGAGCGGGTATTTAGGTTCCGATCGGAAAGCAAATGGCCGAGAAGGAGGAATCTGCTGAAGGAGGCGGAAGAGGGGGGAGATCGCTCCGCCCTCGCGATCGATCAGAGAATAAAGGAATGAGAGACGGTGTGGGTCGGGTTTATATAGGCGTTCGAACTGGAGCTGGGATTGCAGAAGGGCGTGACGTGGTTGGTCTACTTGGACGGGCCGGATTTATGGGCCGGTCCATTAACATTTTGGGCTTTAGTAATGAGCGTTGGGTTGGGCTAATGGCACCCAACCTAATCGGATCAGTTATCGCCGAGCAATTGTAATGGCAAGACAACTTATGATCACTGTCAATTTGGATTGGACCGTAGATTAGTCTGTCCTATTAAATAATTTAAATTAAATTTTTATTAATTTATTTAAAAATAGACTTAAATAAACTAATCCACGTGAGTTGAGGGGTCCAAGCGAGACGAGACGGGCTGGGGTGGCTAATTTTTTTCTCCCAAACTTAGTTGAAAAATTCAAAATAGAAATATAGGTCTTCAAAACTAAAAATTATGAATTTTTTTGTGTTAATTACTATAGCTAATATGTATATGTGTGCTATTAAGAATTAAAAATTTTATTGGATTTTTTTTAAAAAAAATATTTAGTTATGAAATAATCAAATTCAATGAATTATATAATTTTTTCTATAATGAATTATATATACTTTTCTATATATTTTTATTTTTTTAGTAGATTAGTCCACCTAACCGAGCTTTTATTGGGTTAGAAATCTTTCCGCCTATCAAGATGACAGATCAGCCCTCACCAAATGAAGGGTTTTTGATAGGTCAGATCGGCTCACCATGAGCTAGCCGACTATTTTAATGTTCACATCATATCGTAACGATCGATAAACTATGATATTATGGATGATATATTTTTATATTGTTCATTTGGGTAAAGGGTGAGCAAAAATTTAATTAAATCGAATAATTGATCGAATTTAAAATTTTGATTCGATTTATTCAAAAATTAAAAAAAAATCTAAAAAATTGATTAATTTAGTTAATTCGATTCAAGTTTAGTTTTGAAATTTCTTATTCAGTTAAATTGAATAAATCAAAATTTTGAACTTAATTAAATTTTTAGATCATAAATTTTAAACCGAACTAAATTTTTATTAAACCAAATTAAATTTGTAGCCCTAATTAAAAAAAATTAATTTATTCGATTCGATTTATTCAATTTTTATCAAAAATTTGATTTAATTTATTCGATTTTTATCAAAAATTTGATCGATTCGATTCGTTCGGAAAAAAAATTAATTCGGTTCAATTTGATTTTAATACTTACTAATATTTATGAGTGATAGGTTGTCATATAAAAATAAAAATTAAATTTTTTAAGGAAATAATTTCTTAAGGAATAAACTTATTTAAAAAGGTTATTAAGGACACTTGATGAGCAAGTCATGCCACTTAAGATTTATTATTTATTATTTATTATTTGTTATTATTTAAGGCGGAGAGTATCCCGCGTAATGCCGTGTGGAATACTTTGTGATGAAGTCAAGTCTGATGCAAAGAGCCAAGTCAATTCCAATTAAGTCAAACTTAGTGATTGAATTGAGTATTCTTTTTCTAACTTTTCAAAATGTACTAGCCATCCAAATGTTTAGGACCATAAATAAATCAAACGTTCGTGAATAAATTTGATGTTCGGCTTAATAAGAGTTTATTTATATTCGTTCAATATACACAAGATCAATTAAAACTCTTATCAACATGCTAAATAAATAAAATAAAATAAATAAATAAATAAATTTGAATTATCAATCTCAATGACCAATCAAACAAGTAAAAATCTCAAACAATAAATAAGTTTGAATTTAGAGTTCGATAATATTTAAACGAACCAAACTCAAGCCAAACTTGAAGTGAGAGATTGATAACATCTAAACGAACCAAGTTCAAGTCAAGATTCAAATAAGCTCGGGTTCATAAAAAATAAATCAAGCCAAGCTTGAACAATCATTTCAAAAGCTTGGTTAATTTTAAACTCGATTTTGCTAGGCTCGATTATCTTATCAAACAAGCTTGAACATCTTAAAACTACAGTTCTACAAATGTTTGTTGCGACTCTTTCCTCCCTGAACAAGAGGCATTAGGGGAAGTTTGAAAAGTAAACGCACTCCATTCATAGAACTCAAAAGAGGGTCATCGTATTTGATTTTTCGTCGGAAAGAAAACACACGTAGTCCACTACATAGATTTCTATATGTATCCACCCTCTTCTTCAATTCAATTCACATCGCAACCAAACTAAAATCCTCTCCAAATGAAGAAACATGACTACTTCTCTCAAAACTCCGGCGGCTTTCTACAATTGCTTTTCAAGTTGCTAGTTTTCTTCCTCTTCTCCTTCTTTTTTTCGGCCACATCCACAGTGGCTGCAAGGGGAAGAATAATTTGCAACCCTCCCGGTCATTGTGAAATGCCGCCTCCGGTGAGGATTCCACCAACGCCACCACCGCCGTGCAAAAACAGACCGAATTGTTAGCCTACTTAAGCTATAATTGTTCATCCGATTATTGCATACATTAGATCATGCGGGCTATACCGATATGGTTGCCGTAACTAATTATATTAATCTCATTCTCCTCGATCGGAATATATGGTCATGGTTATGGTTGTGCATGATTATTACTTGTTTAGCTATTGTGAGGAATAATTAGTGCTTGTGAAAGATGATTAGATGATGGATTATGTATATATACATAGATGTTTAAGTGCAACTGGCTAAGTGTACTCGATGTGGCGATTAAGAACCTAAATAATCATATCAAATCCTTTGCTGGCTTATGTTGTTGTTTTTAGTAGTTACTTGTTAAATATATAATTATAAAAAATTAAATAAAAAATAAATTAGAATAGATGAAGATATCCGGAGAGCAGGCATCAACTGGCTCTGATTATCTGGAAGAGGAAAAAAAAATTATAACGTAAAAAAAAAAAAAAAAAGATCGTAGAGCGATCTGGCAGCAAAATTATGGTTGTGATTGGGGGCCAGGTAAGAGCTCGTGGCCACAATTTGCAATCAAACCATTGGAGAAAAAAAAAAGATGATTATGTTCATGCGTTCTTCAACTTAAAATTATATGAATAATTAAATCATCGGATGAACTTATAATATATCATCAAATGGCAAGAGGATGAGAAGAAATTTTTCTTTGATGACATGCATCCGTTAGAAATTAATCCTATTTTATTATAATAAATCTGTCATCTACTAATTAATTACTAGCAATTTCACGGCCATTAGAGCTGTAAACAAGTCAAGCCGAGCCAAACTTTGGAGTGTTCAAACTTATATGATAAGGTAATCGAGCCGAGCCTAAAATGAATCAAGTTTTTGAAATACTTATTCAAGCTTGGCTTGGTTTATTTTTTATGAGCTTGAGGTTGTTTGAAACTTGATTCGTTTAGATATTATCGAGCTCTCACTTCAAACTTGACTTGAATTTGGTTCGTTTAGATGTTATCGAGCTCTCAATTCAAACTTATTTGATTGTTTAAAATTTTTCCTTGTTTGATTGGTTATTGGGTTTGATAATTCAAACTTATTTATTTATTTTATTTTATTTATTTAGTATGTTGATAAGAATTTTATTAATGAATATGATTATTCATGAATATTATTCATGAATATTATTCACGAATGTTGTTCACGAATATTAACGAGCTGAACACGTATGTGTTCAAATTTATTTATTTAATTTAATGAGTTATTTAAAATTATTTATTTAATTAATCTGGTATATATTAAACAAATATAAATAAAATTTTATTAAATTGAATATTAAATTTATTGATGAATATTTAATTTATTTATAATCCTAACTGGACTAGCTAAGGCACTAAACGCACTAAAACTCCCAACTTCGCCTACTAAAGTTAAAGGAGCAAAGACTGCGACAGCTCACTTGTGAAACCAAATCGCACAATAAACGATTGGCTGTATTAAAGATTCCTACCTTTCGCCAACTACATTATTCAGTATATCAACTATTATTAATATTTCGATTCCTACCTTTGGCCGACTACATTATTCAGTATATCAACTATTATTAATATTTCGGTTTTATTTGGTGGGAAAGAACAACCACCAATACTATTCATGGACACACAAAACATTTCAACTACAGAAACAGTCAACGACAACAAAAAAAATTGTGGCCAATTTTTTAAATATATATATTTTTTATTAAACATAAAACATTAACCTTTTTCATTTAGGCCCAAATATTTTACAGTATTTTAAGTTAATCCTACTGGGAAGATTGGACATGAAATGCAGGAGCTCGGCCTGTAGTATTTCTGTTTCTTCATCCTGCAGAGCTCGATCCCTGCGACGGTTGCTCTACCAGCTGCGACGATGAGCTCCGGGAGGCAGAGCGGCGTCGGTGGCTGGCTTAAGCATTTCCCGGGCCTCACTAGGATGAGATCAGGGAGTGTCCTAACTTATCCCCTTATTGGAGTCGCCTTCTTTGTGGCCTTCGTCTACCTCTCCTTTGGGGACTTCAAGCCTTCTCCGGGACTCGCGGAGATGAGCTTTGTGGAGAGGAATGGAACTCAGTTCGTGGTGGATGGGAGGGCGTTCTACGTCAATGGCTGGAATTCGTATTGGATGTTGGACCAAGCGGCGGAGGAGTTCAGCAAGTCGAGGGTTACGGAGATGTTCCAGATCGGCGCGAAGATGGGGATGACGGTCTGCAGGACATGGGCGTTCAATGACGGAACCTACCACGCACTGCAGGTTTCCCTTGGCATCTTCGATGAGCGCGTCTTCAGGGTATCAAATCATATATTGCTTTATGCTCCTTGCTTTCTGTTGTTAGGGTTCTTGAGCTCGGAAGTGCCTTTTATTGTGTACTATCACCATGTTCCAAAAATAAGGAATCAGATCTGTCTTTCTTTCTTCTCACAGTTCTCATTGATAGGAAGATAGCATTTTTATTTTGTTAAAATTTTGTTTGTGGCAGGCATTGGATTGGGTAATTGTTGAAGCAAGAAGACACGGAATCAGATTGCTTCTTAGCTTGGTTAACAATTTGCAGCATTACGGTGGAAAAACACAATATGTAAAATGGGCATGGGACGAAGGAATCGGGCTGAGTTCTTCTTCAAATGATTCTTTCTTCTTTGATCCTGCAATCCGAAAGTACTTCAAGATTTACTTGAAGGTAATAACTTTTTCCTCAATTAGTACATAAGAGTAGCAAGTTTGTACATCAGCAGAAACCTGATGTTTGTATTTTTTTTTCCTAAAATATATAAATTTTCCTCACTTAGAACAATCTTTATCATTTATTTGCAAATATAGGTTTAGTGATACAATTTTATCTTGTCTCATACTGGAAACCTTGGTACTAAATTAACAAATTTTTGGTGGGGGTGGAAATTGTAGTGACAACAATATGCAAAGTAGCAATTAGGAATCAAATTCACAATTGATTCCAATTAATTCGTATTTAGTGCCACCTTATTGTTACCATAATTATGAGATTGTATACTTAATTGTTATTACCGTAATTATGAGATTGTATATCCTAAATAAATATGCATAAACAATTTGTAAATTCTATAGGCCTATTTGGCTACAACAATAACAAAGAATATTTTTCTCATTCTCTTCTTCATTCTTTGTTTTTGTTCGCTCATGGTATTGGAGAGATTGAGTCATTGAGATCAGTTATAACCAACAACAGCCGACACTACTGTGTGTGAATGAATCCATTACCAGCCTTCTTCATTTGACTACAACCAATTGTCAGCCACCCTCCTTTGGAAAGCACAATCAACCGTTGTGTTCTTGGTGTAACCAATGTTACGACTATCCTCCGTGCAACTTAAGCCTAGTTCGCAGCTATTCTTACGCACCGATGAGCTGGACCGGTGAGCTAGAGACGATGTTGACTGGGTTGCCATGGGTTGTACTCGATGTTGACGGAGTTGTGTTGACCAAGAGGAAGGTGGGACTGCTGGTGATGCCTGCGAGGAGTAAAAGAGCGAAGGAGGGGGTTAGAATGGAGATTGGAGGTGCCCCGGTCTTCCACTCCGACGCTCAAGTTAGTCTCCGATGATGCAAATAGAGAAGATGAACAATAGATGCATGTATGTAGTCAAATGTAATGATGTCCCCGTACCTTGGCACGTGGGAGCGGGGCTTTTAATAATATGAAGAAGCGAGATGTCATATCCACAGCTGTCAGAAGAGATGGTGTACTTCTGACAGGATGTCCTGTCTTGTTAAGTAGGGTGTCCCATTGCCGTATCAGAGAGTCACATCACCGGATCTGGTACTGTGGGGGATCTCGTGGGATCACGCTATGTCAACCATGCTACTCCATGTGTTCTGATAACTCATGTGCTATCTCACGTGCTATTGACCAGCTGGGCTGAATGGGCCGGAGGGTTTGACTTGTGAAAGGGCGTCGGATCGGAGTGGGGGTAAGTCGGAGCTGTAGGTTGTACTCAATGTTGACGGAGTCGTGTTGACCAAGAGGAAGGTGGGACTATTGGCGAGAGACTGAGAGCCTAGTCGGCGGAGGCGGAGCACAATAGAGGGTGCGCGGCAGCGAGGGCTCGGAGGCTGGATCGGTGTCGGAGGTGGAGCACCGCAGGGGGTGTGCGACAGCGAGGGCTCGGCGGCCGGATCGACGGTTGGAGAGGGGCGAAGAGGGCGATGATCTGCCTGCAGTGCCTACGGTGTCGAGGCGACCGGTGTAGCGGCGTCGAGAGAGGGGCAGCTCGTGTGAGGGAAGAAGAGGGGGCACTGTGGAAGAGGAGCGGCGGCTGCACGCCATGGCCGAATAGGCGATTCGGGCGGGCTTGGCGGTGGCTGCGCGAGATCCGACAATCGAAGGAGGCCCAACCGACAGTAGATGCGATCGATGCTTAAGTGGGGGCGGAGCATAGTGGAGGCGAGACGGAGAGGGATCCGACAACGCTGGGGCTCCAAAAAAAGGCAGAGACGGGGGAGGCCGAGGTGGTGGTGGAAGAAGCCGAAGGGGCTAGCAGCGGCGCGCGTGAGAGAGTCGGCGCCTGTGTGTGAGAGAGGCAGCGAGGGAGGCAGTGAGGCCATAGGCGGCGATGGCGGCATCGCGTGAGGGAAGAGGGGAGGCCGACGGCTAGCGTGAGGGAAGGAGTTTGGCGGCGACGTCATGGCGTGAGGTTCCACCAAGAAGGAGAAAGAAGCGGCGTCCTCCCACTCTTTTTCCCGAGCCAAACCCTAAAAAAGGGGTCAAAATGCAGACAAATCCCAAGGCTTTCCCATGTTCACATGGACCTCTCATCCACCCCACATCACAAGCTTCCCCTCAAGTCTAGTCGAAGGAAGAGTGAGTCCGACTGACTGGACTATTGTGTTGTGGTGGGATGAGTGAGAGAATCGCCGAGCCCGTCGTAAGGCCGAGTGTCTTCCGACTGAGGAGTCGGGAAAGGACACTCCGAGCTTGTTGTAAAGCGGTCCGAGCCTGTCGTAAGGCTAAGTATCTTCTAACTGAGGAGTCGAGAAAGAAAACTTCGGGCCTATCGTAAGGCGAATTGCTAGCCTGAGCTAGGAGCTCCAAGTCTGTCGTAAGGCCAATCACTTCCAACTGAGGAGTCGGGAAAGAGTCTTCGAGCCTGTCGTAAGGACAATCGCTTTCAACTGAGGAGTCGGGGATGGAATCTCCGGGCCTATCCTAAAGCGAATCGCTAACGCTGCGCTAGGGGCTACGAGCCTGTTGTAAGGCTGAGTCGGAAGATAGAAATCTAGCATCGCGCTCGAACATAGACTCCCGAATGTCCGCGGAGTCGGGTAGAGGCTTACCGACATCCAATCTTTGGTCGCATGGGGGCACACTCAGTCTTTGGTCGCTGGAAACACGCCCTCAGTGTTTTGCGGGGTGGAAGCACGCACTTAGTCTTTGGCGGTGTGGAGACACGCACTCAGTCTTTGGCGGCGTGGAGACACACACTCAGTCGCAGCGTGGAGACACACACTCAATCTTTGGCGGCGTGGGGATACACACTCAGTCTTTAGCAGCGTTGAAACACGCACTCAGTCTTTTGCGGCGTGGAGACACGCCCTCAATCTTTGGCGGTGTG
>JBBUKS010000078.1:514441-531888 GCA_038050645.1 Hedychium gardnerianum | reverse complement strand
AAGACCGGGATCCAGGATGAGGTTGCCCTTATACCTGACCGGGGGTTTCTGAGAGGTTCCTCGATCGGTTGGAATAAGGCATATACCCGACCGGGGTTTCATGGGGGAATCCGATCGGTGAGGAGAGTGTATGCGTTCGTTCGGAGATTTGGAGGGCGATCCGACCGAAGGTTATGAGGCGCGACTCGACCGGGGTTTCCGGTGGGAGCCTGGTCGGTGAGGGAGTGTACTAATTCGATCGGAGATTAGGAGACCGATTCGATTGGAGATATTAACGCGTTCACGTGGTTCATCCAACGTGGGGATTGACCTTGACTTTGACTTTGACCATATATATATATATATATATTGTCTATGATCCGCTATTTTTACGTGTATATAATCAAATGTCTAATTTAAACTATTAATCCTGAAGGTAGATGATTGTTTTCTTAATTTAATAATTTATACATATTCAAAAATTAACCTTCAAGCACTCGATAATGATAAAATATCTTTTTATGATCGAATAAATTTTTTTAATAGATAATTAACTTAAAAATATATACATTGATAATTAATAAAAAAAATCATAAAATTAAATTGATCACTCTACAAATTAGACGATGTAAACTTAATATCCAATGCTAATTAAAACAAAAAATTGATTTTTAAAATATTCATCATAGTAGTGATAAAAAGCAAAATACTCGTCTCAAATATGTTAATTCATTCCAAAATTAATATAAATTATGAATGATTATTAATCCAAACACTAATTAATGTATAAAAAGAATAAAAATTTAACTATTAATTAAAATTTAATTTTAAATTTTATAATAATAATATCATATGTATTAGTCAATAATTGATGTCGAGAAGATGAAAAAAAATAAATCATCATCGTGCATCAACCTTTGGATGTAATATCTTTGATGGGAAAAAGCTCAAAGGCCTCTGTAAAATTACGGCTCCAATAAAAAAAAGCCAAAATAATTTAAGAATAATGTTTTAACCTAATTGTTGTAACAATTTTTTATTTAATTATCAAAATATTTTCTAAATATTTAAATAATAATAAATTTATAAAAAAAAATTAATTGAGCATATTCTCCTCTAATGGTTGATGTCACACCAAAGAATATATAGATTCTTGATTTATTAATGTTCCCAAGAAGCATTTTACTTTCATATATTTAATATACTAAATTATTTAAGTAAATTATTTCATAAGTAGAATATTTTCTTTAATTAAGTCATCGCCAAAAATATTTCTTTAATTAAAGTTGGAAATATTTAATTAATCAATCTTAATCAAGAAGTCCAGTTGCTAATTTGTAATTAGATCGTTTGATATATTGAAACGATATATCGATGTTAAAACGCAACACGTTTACGTTATCTCCGACACGAAACGCCTTGTTACACGCTGACACAGTATCTCCGTTTTTTATGGGCTTTCGGGAAGAAGGCGGAGCAGGTAGCGTTAGGAATCATTCGATCCAACGGTCAAGAATGGTTAATTCCGCCGATAAGCATATCTTAGCCGTCCACCTCGTAGCGTCCCCAACGGTCTCAAGCTGCTGCTCGCTATCTCCTTTCCCTCTATAAATTCCTTCAGTGGCCGTTTCTGGTCATCGTCTTCTCCGCCATTCGCCGGCAGGGTTAGGTTTCTGCCTTCTCGGCCGCCTCGACCGCCGGCTCCGAATCCAACCCTGCGGCGAAGATGGCCGACGAGGAGACTCCGGTGGAGTGGCCAGCGAGTAAGGTGAGGGAAACGTTCATCCGGTTCTTCGAGAGCAAGGAGCACGTCGAGTGGGGGTCGAGCCCCGTGGTTCCCCTCGACGACCCGACTCTCCTCTTCGCCAACGCGGGGATGAACCAGTTCAAGCCGATTTTTCTCGGGACCGTGAACCCCGGGACGCCGCTTGGGCGGCTCAAGCGGGCGTGCAACACCCAGAAGTGCATCCGCGCCGGAGGTAAGCATAACGACCTCGACGATGTTGGGAAGGACACGTACCACCATACGTTCTTCGAGATGCTCGGAAATTGGTCCTTTGGTGATTACTTTAAGGTCGAGGCCATCACTTGGGCATGGGAGCTTCTCACTCAGGTTGATCTAAAACACTCCTAAATCATATCTTCTTCTGTCTCCTTTCCTCAATTTCTTCCTAGAACACTTCTCACACGTGCTCCACAGCATAGCAAGAAAGGTCCCATCTTTTAATGTGTTCTGAAGAGTGCTGTTGTTGTTGGGTGTGGTGTTTCTGACCGTTCCGGAGTCTACTTTCTAGTTTGGATATTATTTGCTTAATTATTTAGCTTAAAAAGTTAGTTATTTTTTTCCTACAAACCAGTGAGTTGAAATTATGATTTGTGGTGATCAGTATATTTACAAGTCCTTTGTAACAAGTCAGTAGGGATGCAACTTATTTTGAGAATAATCAGGATAACTGAACCACATAAGTAGCACAACATGTTCTGAGAAAATGTCAATTGTGTTAAGGGCATTTGTATAGCTTATAGTAGCTACTTATTTATTGATCTACAGGTGTATAAACTGCCTAAAGACAGAATCTATGCAACTTACTTTGGTGGGGATGAGAAGTTAGGCCTGCCACCAGATACCGAAGCTCGAGATATATGGCTTAAATTTTTGGCACCTGTGCGAGTCCTGCCTTTTGGCTGCAAGGTAGGATAACTGGAATGTTAGGTGATATCATAACTCATAAGATACTCTGCAAGGATTGGGTTGTCATCCAATCAAAAGTACCTTTGCATTGTAACATGAACGTCATTCAATTCATTTAAAGATTCATTTTGCCTTTGTTACACTGTACCATCTCTAACTACATAAGGATGGCCACCCAAGGTAATCATAATAGGACTTCATCTTGTCTTTTAGCATCATGTAGGAGTGTTGTTCAACAGGACAATTTCTGGGAGATGGGTGATACTGGCCCTTGTGGACCATGCACAGAAATTCATTTTGATCGCCTTGGGAATCGTGATGCGGCTTCGTTGGTCAACAATGACGATCCTACTTGCATTGAGATATGGAATCTTGTATTTATTCAGGTGTGGCATTTGATATGTTTTTCCTCTTTTGCTTGAATTTGCATGCCTCGTTGACCCTTTCCTAAACAGTTCATAATTTGTAATTATGTTGCAGTTCAATAGGGAAACTGATGGCAGTTTAAGGCCTTTACCCGCCAAACATGTTGATACAGGGATGGGTTTTGAAAGATTGACTTCAATTCTTCAGAATAAAATGAGCAACTATGATACTGATGTATTCTTGCCCATATTTGATGCTATTCGACAAGTAAGTTTTCAATTATCTTAGTTTGTTATGAGTACCCAAGTCCATGATATATATTTTTGTTTTTAACAAGAAACTTAAATGTCAATTTTGGCAGTTAACAGGGGCTCAGCCTTACTCAGGTAAAATTGGGGCAGATGATCAGGACAAAGTTGATATGGCTTACAGAGTAGTTGCTGATCACATTAGAACTCTTTCTTTTGCTATTGCTGATGGTTCACGTCCTGGTAAATAACTGGAAGAGTTTCCTCCTTTTCTTTCTGCAGTTTGCATTTAATTGGATACACTTAATTCAGATCACCATAATAAATAAGACTGAACCAGTTAATGATTCTAGCTCTGTATCATCTGTTGCTCTCTGTATTTTTGATGCATTGTGATACTAAAATTTCTAATTTATTCTTCATTCTGACCATCTTTGTTGCATGAAGAGACCACTGCTTGCACATTCATGTTCGATTCATTTGCACAACAATTATTGTACATATCTGTAACTTTTCCTTAGTTTGTGGAAATATTATATTCTGAGGAAAAGACAATGCATCTCATTTTCTTTTTCTAATATATTGTATGTCTTCACTGCATAAATAATTGACAATGCTAGTGGAAATCATCATCAAGGAGACTTGGTTCTTGCCCTGCAACCTATGGACTCATAGGCAACAACCATTTTTAAAACATCTACTTTTGTCATGTTGTCTACTCATTCATTTTCATAAATATCTACAGTAGTCTTATGTGTATGTTGACTTTTAGGCAATGAAGGGAGGGAATATGTTCTTAGACGTATCCTCCGGAGAGCTGTTCGTTATGGTAGAGAAGTTCTGAAAGCACAAGAAGGATTTTTTAGTGGGTAATAGCCTTTTTGTTCTTTTGGCTAAGTTTGGTTTTTGTTCATTTTTGCTTAAGATTCCATACTTCCATGTAATACTTTTTGGCATACAGAAGATTCACATCTGATATAACATGACCAAATCATGTACTATATTACCAAAGATACATTTTTTTAGGATTTTGTAAAACAAGTCATTTCCTGTGAATATGGTAGCTTTTTACAATTGACAAAATCTGAAATAAATTAGTTTTAAAAAATACGTAGGTTTGACAAAAATAAAGCAATTTAATGCTTACCAAAAATTGTTAATATAATAGATGCTCTATTTAAGGAAATAGTTTATTTAAGGGAATGCCACATTTAGGTATGAGTTTATTTCTAATTTGTTTATTTATCTTTGTTTATTCTCATTTACTTTAAGTTTGTTTTGTTGGGCATTAAAAGAGACTTAAATTTCTCATTTTCACGCATCTTCTTAATAAAATTTCTTTTTAGTGAATTTGGCTTCAGTGATATATCTATTTAGCATTGATAAACTTTTAATAATGAAGGATTTCTTCTAATCATGAAAGAAATTGATTGGTTTGGATCATCTCATATTCTTCCTTAGATCCCTGTATCGTTCATATATACTTGGTATAGATTACTAGCTCCAACATCCAACCATTTTGATATGTAAAGTTTCAATTATATAGTTCGATGGTAACTTTCATTAATATGACATTTTGGTCCTTTTGGACACAACTTTCCATTTTGGTTCAACTCTCATTTTGGCCTGAAGTGATTTTGTATCTTTTTCTTTCCCTTCTCCATTTACATCATCCACAAATCATGGCTAATGGCTACACGTCTGAAGCCAAAAAAGGGAACTTTTAGTGTATGGAAGCAAAACTTTAGTAAGAAATTGGATATAATTAGAGAGACAGAGTTCATTACAATAAGCTATATGGTCAATGAAGAATTTTGCTTAGATGACTATTGAGGGCTATGTTGAGTTAATGCAAACAATTTAAGTGATCCAGACAGGTCGTCAATATTGTTTAGATGACTTAGTTTCTCTGGAGGGCTATGTTGAGCCCGGGCCGGCTCAAGGCATAGGCCATTGAGCCCCTATTTTATTGGGGCATGTCAAATCTTTTTTATATTATATATATTGTATTTATTAAATAGAATATAATTATTAATTTATTTTACAAAATATGAGTTTGATCGGTAAATATTTAAAATTATTGGTTAAAATAAGTTTTAACTGAGATTTATTTTGCCTAATAATTTTAATTTTTATTAGCTAAATTATGGCCACGGAGAAGATGGGCGGTGCAGTGGCGCCGCCTAGCGGCTGTAGCTTGATTCGGGCATGCAGAAAGGAGGCCACGATGGTCATGAGGTGCATGACTTGGGGCAGGCCAGAGCGAGTCGAGTCGGTGTGTCCGAACCGACAGTGCGGGAGAGCGTCCAGCATCGACGACTGGGACTTGTGGTTGCATGACGAAAATCGGAGCTTTTGCAGCGACGTGTGCAGATGGAGGCATGAGGCGAACTTGTTAGCTAATTCTTGATGTGAAATATTCAAAAAAAAAATGTTTTTCTCCTCAAAAATCATGTATTATGGTCTTGAGCTCCGACTGTAGCTATGCTTTTTATAATTCAGTATAACGAAATGGACATGTTTTCCTGAGATACACTGTAATTACCTCTTCTCCCAATCAGTGAATCAAGAATGAGGTTTGCAGAGCAAATTACATTGATTGTGTTTGCACTCTTAATATAAGAACTTGAAACTCAAAATGTATAAAAATAAGACTCTAAAACATAACAAATTTTTTATCTTTAGGTTAAATATTATCTTTGCCGTCACTTTTATTTATAGAATGAACTAACGAGATTAATTTTAGCCAAAAAATTATTTCTATGGTGTCAATGAAGAATCAATTAATTCTATGAATAAAAGTGATTACAAAGATCAATATTTAACCTAAAGATAAATTTTTTGTTATGTTTTAGAGTCTTGTTTTTATAAATTTTGAGTTCCAAGTTCTTTTTGCATGAAGAGCGCAAACAATAATTTTCTTTGCAAACCTCATTCTTGATTCACTAATTGGGAGGAGGTAATTGCAGTTGTCCTTGTATCTCAGGAAAACATGTTTATTTCATTATACTGAATAATAAAAAACATAGCTATAGTTGGAGCTCAAGAACACAGATGCATGTTTTTTTAGGGGAAAAATATTTTTGTTTTTGAATATTTTACATCAAGAATTAGCGAATAAGTTCGTCTCGTGCTTCCATATGCACACGTCGCTGCAGAAGCTCCAATTTTCACTGTGCAGCCACAGGTCCCAATTGCCGGTGTTGGAAACCACACTGCCGGTTCGGGCACACCGACTTGACTCGTTCCGGCCTGCCCCAAGTCATGCACCTCATGACCGTCGTGGCCTCTTCTCCACGGCCATAATTTAGCTAATAAAAATTAAAATTATCGGGCAAAATAAATCTCAGCTAAAACTTATTTTAGCCAATAATTTTAAATATTTACTGATCAACTTCATATTTTCTAAAATAAATTAATAATTATATTTTTTTAACAAATAAAATACATAGATAATATAAATATTTTTTGACAGCCCCCAATTAAATAGGGGTCCTAATGGCCTATGCTTTGAGCCAGCTCTGCCTATACCATACATTTATCAACAACCTTAGTTGGTTTGAGATTGCAAATCTTGTTTATAATCAACATTTATTTTCATAACAAAGGGACTCTTTCTAATTATTGTTAAACTTAAATGTGAATCTTTTTTATAGGCAAACTATGTTTTGATATAATTCACGCTACATTTATCGTGTTTTAGTTGAATTAGATCAAATCAAGCCTATAAATAATACTCAATATTCAGATAAAATTTCAAACCTTGCTAGAACCAAATTAGTTCAGCTATGTTACCTTCCAAATCTAAATGAGCATTATGAAGCATAGAGATGGTTATTGGTCAGTATAAACAATGTGTTAAATAAGCCTTTTTCTGGATGGATTAGACTTCAGATACGAGAGTTTTTTCTTATGAATTACTTGGGTATGTGATATTGTCATGGGAATTAGTATAATACTATGATTATCTTGGAACTTATGAAACTCATTTTACCTTTTATATTCTTGTTAATGTTGCAATGAAGATCTTGTCATGATCCGTCCGAGTTTAGTCCACCGAAAGGTATACTTTGGTTAACATGCATGATATGAAGTAATGTTACAGCAAACACCACCATACAAAAGCTTAACTCAATGGCATAACATAATCTAACCTGTGAAAACTCTTCAAACAAAGATCAGGTTTCCACAACAAAGAGAGGGCTGCTTGATGACCCTTACAGCTGCTGCACAACTAGAAGAGGCTGTCCAAGATTACAATTGATGAGAAACCTTCTCTACTAACCTAAACAAGGTAGAAATCTTAAAGATTCACCTAGAAGGCAGGTCTACTTGCTCTAGGATGGGAGAAACTCCTCACTGTTGCTCCCAAGCTGACTACCCATCACATCTTGGATATTGTATATCTCAAGAGATGAGCATGATAGGTGGAGTAGCATACCAGACTTGAGCTCACTGCCCTAGATTGAGAAGAAGTTGACCCACTGCTCTTACACAGACATATGAGAGAGAGCTTGACTACTGGCTGCACATAGGGAGAAGAAATGGGCTCGCAAAGAGAGGAGAGGGAGGAGCCACAGGCTGATCTAATTGGAGAGGAAGAATTGGGATCAGGAGAGGAAAAGCAAGGTAAGAGAGTTGCTCAAGAGATCGAGATGGGGATGAGAGGCAGGTCACACGCAAATTAAAAGAACAAAGAAGTGGTGCTATTTCCTCCCTAAATAAGGTAAAATCCTCCTTTAAACCCCTAAGCTAAGGTCTCCCATCGAGCCAAACATTTTCACCTTTAGGCTTTAGCCAATCAAAACCAAATCGACTTTAATTTGAGCCTACATGAGTTCAAAAACTCAACTTGATCTCCACTTGACCACAACCTCAAAGAACCTAACAACCTCAAATTGAAACTCCCTATAGCACCAAAATTAGCCTCTAAAAAAAAGTTTAACTTTATTTAAATTGATTCAACCTCAAACCTGACCACTAAACTCTGATCAATCTCTCTAATTCAAGACAAATCTTAATTAAAAGTTTGGGATACAACAGAGCTTGTGTTATGTCTTTATTTCCAATTACTCTTCCTTCTTTCATTGTTTGGGATATACATGCATACATTTATCTTTAATTACTGGATTTCCTATGGCATCTCTTCTGTTTAATCACAGTACTATTACAATATCTAGTCTTGTAGGTGTTGTTGTTGGAGTGATGGGTGATGTATTCCCAGAGCTTAGGCAATACGAATCTAAGATACAAGAAATACTTGCAGAAGAGGAAGCAAGTTTTGGAAGGACACTTGTGAAGGTGATTCTGGTTTTCCTCATATGCTTCCATTCTCGTGGTTCAATACCTCTAATATTATCTGCAACATTGTAAGATTCAGATTTAGGAATGTTCTTTTGTTTCTTTCAAATGCTATGGTTCATGCCACATATTAGATTCTCTATCTACATCTGATATACTCTAGTTTAAAATTAAAATATTAGAATATTTTGCTTTCTATTCATTGCCTGGTAAGACTTCATGTTATTTGACTCATTGGTTTTCCCTACCTATATGTTAAGCATTGTCTCCACCTGTTGTTACAAACTTGCATTTGCTCACTTCATTTTAATCGTGCCATTTTTTTTTTCTTGGATAAGCCATGGTATGTAATTCTCTCCTTTTTTTTTCCTCTACTTATATATATCTTGATATCCCTTGTGGAATCCACATGTTACCAGAACATACCAAATGAAGAAAGTTACTAGTTATAGATGAAGGAAAAAAGCTTACTTTGTTACATAATATCTGAATGCATAATATGCTTCAAACAAACAACACTTCGGCATGGCAACAACATGAATTGCAAAAAGTCAGTTACTCTGTTTATGGCTGCCCAATTTTTGTGTCATTGTGTTTTCGCAGGGAATTGAGAAGTTTAAGAAGGCTGTGCTGGATGTTCAAGGCAGTAAAATAAGCGGGCAGGCAAGTTTGATGGCTGGTTATTTGGAAAATTTTAGATGTGATATTTTCACAAAAAATGCAATTTATTTAATCTAGCTGAATGTCTCGTGCAACATTGAGGGAACTGGCTAATGCATTCTTTCTTGATTTTTCCATATCTAAATTCCTCATAACTTTTTAGCTTTGTAGATATGTCACTCAGTTTTCAGTTGTTTTCGTATATCGACAAGTTGTTTGCCTTCATGGAATCTTTCAAAGATATTTTAGTATGTTGAGGTTCTCACTTTTCTTGTGTTTGCATGTTATTTGCATTGTGGTGAGGAGCAGGAGGTATATCTTGATTCACATCCACTAAATATGTCATCGGACGCTTCTGTGTAAGAATATTTGGTGCCCGTGATATTTGTCTGAGAGGTTACCTAGAAACTATTATTCTGAGTTTTACTGCTTTTACCGCTCCTTTTTAAGGAAGTATTGATATGTATTCCAATGTTTGTTTTCTCCTGGTTCCTATCATTGATATGTACTCCAGTTCCCTCCAATGTCTTTTAGTTCTTGACTTTAATTTTTTGATTACAATTAGCCTGATACATTTCCATTTTTTACTTTCTAATGTTTATCCAATTTTGTGCATTCAAACTTTTTTTTTCTCCATATAACCATTGTTTGTCTTTAGAAATTTTATTGCTTACAATTTTCTTAGTTTTATTTTTATTTTAATCTTTACATGAGTTTGTTTGTTCGTTTGCACATACTTACTGTGGTAACTATCCTTCTTTTGCAGGAGGCATTTATTTTGTGGGACACCTACGGATTTCCCATGGATTTAACTCAGGTTAATTTACAATTTCATTACTCGGATATTGTTTCTTTCTTGTGAGCACGTGCCCATGCACATGTGTATCAATATATAGTTCTTGTATATCTATTTTATGGAATTGTTTCTTTGTTGTGAATATTCATTTTACAGCTGATGGCAGAAGAAAGAGGACTGACTGTTGATGTTGAAGGTTTCAATATTGCTATGGAAGAAGCCAGGGAAAAGGCTAGAAGTGCTCGCAGCAAGGTGTGTTTTAGATAGAAAACCTAACAGTCATATTACATGATGTTCTGAGGAAAAGAGTGTAGAGGAGAGATGATAAGTGTTCTTGAAAGCTCTTAAATATACAATGCAGCCTTTTAGGCAAAGAGATATCAAACGACTACATCGATGTGATTGGATATATGTGTAAAATAAAGTCTTCTATCTCAACATATTTAAGTTGTTCATTGATTAAAAAAATTATATCTACTTTTTCATTGATAATCAGTAGTTTATATATAGATGTACACTAAATTTGTTGGGATTGATTCTTGGTAAACAAAGGACTTAATTTTTCTGCTCCATCTGTCAAACTTGGTAGATTAATTTCGTTACCATTTTATAATGCTTTTTCTTATTTTGTGTCTGTTGTGTGTTCATACCAGATAGCTGGTCATTCCATTGTGATGGACGCTGATGCCATTTCTGTGTTGCATAAGAATGGTGTGGGGACAACAGATGATAGCTACAAGTATATATGGCACCAGGTTTGCACGTAGATCTCACTGGGAATGACACTAGCTGCTAATTGATTTTTTCACAAAAAAATGTAGTTAAAAATTCTCTTCTCCTGAATCTTACTATTTATTTTGATATCTCCCAATGTGTGGGTTAGAGTAGAGGACCAGTTTTCATGTGTTCTACAATAAGGTTGTCTAATTGAGGCTTATTAAATTCAAGTAAACAAACCTCTCTGCGATGGAAGGGTCAAACCCATCAAGTGATCCTTTCCAACACCACATTTGTGGCAACCTCATGCGTTACTATTTCGTAGCAGGTTATGATGTATTCTACATATACAAGTAGCTGTTTAGTGCTTCTACTCTCTAAAATTTCCCCTTTCATTAGCTAGATTCCGATATTTTATTTGTAATTAGCTTGCCTTCATATCGAGCAAGTTTGTTGATATCAACCTAGTGTTATGATTGTTGTAGTCAAATTTGTTAAGTTGGTCCAAATGGTAATATAGAACCTCATGCACTGCCGTTTCATAGTAGGTTATATAATGCATTCTACAAATACAAGTATCTTTTTAGTGCTTGTGTTCCGGTAAGTTTCCCCTTTCGTCAGCTAGAGTTCAAATATTTTATTTGTGATTAGGCTGCCTTCATCTTGAGCAAATTTGTTGATATCAGCCTGGTGTTAGGTTGGTGTAGTTTGTGCTTTCTGCCAAAAAATACACAAGTTGGTCAGAATTTTAATATAGAGTTTGTCTTTTACTAGGACCATGAAAGTGTGGTTAAAGCTATATACTCAGGTACTGAGTTCTTAGACTCAGCCCTTGATCAAGTTGGCATTGGCATTGTTTTGGAAAGTACAAGTTTCTATGCCGAGCAAGGGGGTCAGGTAATTATGTTATGCACAATTTAAGTTTTTATTCCTTGATCGAAGTGTTTCTAGTTCAGTTTTATCGTTCTTTTCTTCAATTTGTCTCAGCATTTGAACTGGTTTGATAGAATCTTTTATTGAAATGATACAAATTTAATCTAAACCTATTCTAAATTTTTGGTAGTTATAACATATGGGCTAATACAAGCTTGCATAGTTATAACAAGACTTCTTCTACTCAATAGGTTTTTACTATATTCAGGGTTTCAATGGGCATTAATAGACTTCCAGTACCTTACTGGTACATGACATACTCGCTAGTGCTGATTAACATGGTCGGATTTCCATCTTTGAGCATTAACTTTTGAGACAGTTGCATTTCTAGTCACATAATGCCAGTATGGATTTCAGCATCAAGTTGATTTCAGGGATGTGTATATATTTTAGAAGTTACACCTTAACAGTTGTTCCAATGTACTGAAACCTCAATTACACATTCACAGATCTAGACACTTGAATGCAGACTTATGGCTTATACTATGTTATTTTAGCATATTAGGATTTCATCTTGTTTCCCCCATGCCCCATGTGTTGAAAGCATTGTTTTCTCACTTTCTATTTGGTATTAGTAGACATATGATACTGGATCGATTGAAGGATCATTTGGATCATTTCACGTAAACAATGTTCAAGTCTATGGAGGCTTTGTCCTCCATATTGGATCCTTTGCGGAAGGGGCTAAGACATTGATGGTCGGTGATAAAGTAACATGCAAGGTAAAACAGATAAAGATTATAGATTTTTTGTTTCTATCCTAGACTAATGTTTTCTTATGTCGTAATTCTTTTATTTATTTTTGTTTGGTTAATAGGTTGATTATGACAGACGCACCTTGATTGCTCCAAACCATACATGCACTCACATGCTTAATTTTGCTCTTCGTGTATGGAAAGCAATTTCAGTATCTTTTTCTTTTTTCTCCCATTGTTGTTTTTCCTCCATTCTCTTACTCGTGATTTGACTGAGATTCAGGAAGTGCTTGGGAACCATGTTGATCAAAAGGGTTCAATAGTGCATCCCGAGAAATTAAGATTTGATTTTTCTCATGGTAATATTCAACTCTGTTTCGTAGAGTTCATTTTGGATATTCTCGGCACTTGTAATTTACTAGTCAACACGTGAACAGGAAAACCCGTTCATCCCGAAGAGTTGAGAAAAATCGAGTCAATTGTTAATCAGCAGATAAAAGATGAGCTAGAAGTATATGCAAATGAAGCATCCCTGGCTGCAGCAAAACGTATAAACGGGTTGCGAGCTGTTTTTGGAGAAGTACAAAATTTATTATTTTGACAATGAAATATACTCTTGGTTTCATCAGTCATACAACTCTGTCTCTGATAAATCTCTATCCTAATCACTTAGATCTATCCTGACCCGGTGAGGGTTGTCTCCATTGGCCGTAAAGTGGATGACATGCTACAAGATCCTGATAATCAAGAATGGTTGTCCATTTCCACAGAATTTTGTGGAGGTAAATTTTTTGTCCTTTCTTCTGGACATCCTTGATTGTGTGTTTTACTTTTGACACCTAATATTTTGTTATGCCAGGGACTCATATATCTAACACTCGAGATGCTAAAGCATTTGCGCTTCTGTCTGAGGAGGGAATCGCTAAGGGAATCAGAAGAATTATAGCTGTCACAACTGTTTGCGCATTCGAGGCACTAAACTTGGCTTCTTCTCTTGCTTCTGAAATCAATGAAGCATGCAAATCTGAAGGGAGCTTGCTCGAGAAGGTACTCAGCTACTGGACATTTCAAATACAAGTTCACGATGCACATTCCATGAGTTCCTTTTCCGGTTCTATTTTCCTACATAATTGGAACTGTGTTTCGAGATTTAGAAATATTAACTGATAGTTTTGTTATGGATTTCTTTTATACTTCCAAGTCTTGAGTACATTGATAATTGTGGTTTGTCAAATGTTTTGGAAGTTGGCATACATGAGGTATCCTCTTCGAAAGCTCGCATTTAGGTGACTAAAACCCCTCGCCAACAGTTTCAAATTTTGATATTCTGACGAGTATGACAGATTGTAAGGTCAGCAAAGAATCATTATACTGCAATATTTAGGACCATACCAGTCTGTGCTGATAATAAAATAAGGTGCATCACTACCTATGGGGGCTTGTCAGCCTCGACTATCGCACCAAATCGGGGGTATGCATTGAAACTTTTCTAGAACACCACCCGGTAATGAATCGACTAAATCATTCTTCTCTCTTTATTTGAAGTATTTTTATGATAAAGGTCCTTTATTCATGAGCTTTTTTGTTTGATGCTTCTTTCACATTCTGGATAAATAGGACAATGTACACACTTAGGCCCTAAAGCAATAATCCAGACACTTAATTTAGTTGATTTGAAAGATCGTATCTCTTTCTGTATTTATCTTTCAATTTTTTTTTGTAGAAAGTTGCATCCCTGAAAAGTAAAATAGATGCAGCTGCGATTCCGGCAGCCAAAAAAGCAGATCTCAGAGCTGAGGTTTCACAATTGGAGGTAAAAATCCCACATTACAAATAGATAAACTTGACAGTTGATGGTTATCGAAAATAATGTGTATAAGGATGGCTATCTTGTTCCCTGAATTCATTGTCTCTTGCTATGCCTTATCAGGATCGAGTAAGAAAAGCAAAAAAGAAGATCGCCGAGGAAAATATCCTGAAAGCAGCCAAAACAGCAACAGAAGTTGCAAAAGCTGCCTCTTCAAGAGGAAAAACGTTTTGTATCGTCCAAGTTGATGTAGGACTTGATACTTCGGCAGTGAGGGAAGCTGTTCTGAAGGTTTTAGAACTACAGGTAACAGTTTCTTAGTTTATTTGCATTATAACTAGCCACGAGTCGATCGATTCATTTGAAAATGTTTTCGCATCATTGTTGTGTAGGGTTTAGCCGTAATGGCATTCAGCACTGATGCGGAATCAAACAAAGCTGTGGTTTGTGCTGGTGTGCCTGACAATGGATCAAAGGATGGATTTGTGATAGAATGGCTAAATGAAGTTATGAAGCCCCTCAAAGGGAAGGGTGGCGGCGGGAATAACGGTATCGCACAGGGCCAGGTAAGTTATTCGAAGACCGAAATAACGATGTTAAATTTTCTTAGCTAGAACTAAACTAACCGAATTAGATTTTGTAAATTAAGGTGATCTTTTATATTTTAGGGGAATGATGCCTCCCACCTTGAGGAAGCAATGGACATTGCATCCAAGTTTGCTTCCTTGAAGCTACATTGATACGTTGCAAAGCGATTTATAGAAGCTATATCTTCCTAAAAGCGTGGACATTGTCATTCGAAGTCGACGGTATTTAACTCTCAAACATTCAAAATTAGCTGTTAAATCACCAATACTTCTGAGTGCGAATCTCATCATAGTCCTTAGTTAATTATGTTCAATCACTTTGATTGAGCTTCAACTAATTAGGGTTGTGAATGACTTGTTTCATATTTGATTTGTGTCTCAATTCCAAAATGAGCTCTTTTATGACACTTAGTTACTCCTGTTCAAAGTTACTTCATTCTAAAAAGGCAACCCAAGCCCGTCCTGGAGAAGGGTTGGATCATAATGGGGATCATATTAAGTTATTGTATGCAGTTTTATTTTGTATTTTGTATTTTGTAAAAGACTATTTTTTTGATTTAAATTCATGATTTCAAGATGAATTTTACTGTTGCATCGAGACTTTCTTTCAAAGTTACTTCATTCTATTTGTGATAATTTATTTTTTTGTTAAGGATTCTATTCTCCCGTATATTTTCGTGAATGTGATAAGAATGAAAGAAGACATAAAGGGTGCATTCAACTTTCAATAATATTTGAAAAGCACAAGGATATTTATTTTTTAAAATAATAATAATAATAAAATAAAATAACCCGGATCAGTGCGACTGAGTAGCAACAACGGACCATGGGCATCGGCTTCTGGGCTGCAAAATCATTTGTGGTGGCCTCTTGATAAATTTCTGTATGCGCCTGTGCATGAGTTTTACTATAGCAGTGTTCATTAAAAAAAAATTATAATTTTTTACTGTAATAATATTTCATCAGAATTAAAAAAATTATATATTTATTTTTTCAGTACAATATGAATGTATTATCTCTTTCTAACATGTATGCATTTATATATATATATATATATAGAGAGAGAGAGAGAGAGAATTTTCTTAGTCTGTATATTTTATTTTGTATAATTATGGACACCTGTTGAGTTGGTCATCTGTACATCATTGATCAAAATATGTGTGATATGATCAGTGATCAGGATTATGTCATTTTAGCAGGTGCACATGATTGTACAGGATAAGGTGTGTATGTTATCAAAGCTCTATATATATATAGTTTTTTATTATAATATTTATGAAATCTGTTATAATTATAATTATTTTTTATATTTAGCAATTATAATTTTTTTAATTATTATATAATTATAGCAGTTACGAAATTATATCTATTATAATTGTATAGTTGCTATAATATGTGTAACTGTTATAAGTGTGTAGAAATTTTTTAAAGATCATAACTTTTGATTCGGATATCATAATGAGATGATTTTTTTTTTTTGAATCGAAGTTCGTTTAGAGATATATAATTCAAAAAAAAGTTCGTCTCATTCTGATATTTGAGTCAAAAGTTATGGTCTTCGAAAGTTTGTTATATAGTTGTAGTAGTTATGTTGCTATAATTGTGTAGCTACTATAATTGTGTACTTATTAAACATATTTAATTGCTATAATTATTGTTAAATGAGTGTTTTATTTTCAATTAAAGTCAAATGGGCGTTGCAAACGGCTCAGAATAATCTTGCATTATTTGATCACTCGATTCTGTAGAAGATTTTATATCATTTTTATTTTGATTCTCTAAATGATAATTTAATTAAAATAATATTTTAATGAGTAAAATAATTGATGGAGACTTTGACTGTCATTACATTTTAAATGAATATTATCTCATTATAATCGACTGTAAAGAAACTAATATGTAATTTCTATACATGGTAGAAACTAACAACTAGTTATCATAATAGTGACTTTATATCATTTTAATTTTACTTTTTTGAGCAATAACTTAATTAAAATAATATTTCAATGAGCAAAATAATCGATGGAGGCTTCATGACACTCATTATATTTTAAATAAATATTATCTTATCACGATCGATCGTGTAGAAGCTAAGCTAGCATGTAGCTTCTACACGTTGTATATACTAGCTTCTACAATAGTGATTTTATATTATTTTAATTTTAATTCTAGTGATAACCGATTAAAATAATATTTTAAGAGTAAAATGAGATTTCAAGAGATTCATTATATTTTAAATGAATATTATTTGAGCACGACGATCGATTAGGTAGAAATTAGCATATAATTTTTATATACAGTAGAAGTTAGTTATTAGTTTTTATAATAATAATTTTTATATCATTTTGATTTTATTTATATGAGTGATAATTTAATTAAAATAATATTTTAATAAGTAAAATAATGAGGAATTTCATGACCCTCATGAATATTACATGATCACGATACGTCGTATAAAAGTTAGTATTTAATTTCTACATGTGGTTGAAATTACCATGTATCTCCTATTAAGTGTAAAAGCTAATTGCTAATTTTTCCTCTATACGTTAGTTGTTAGTTTCTACGTAATCAAATGATTAAATAATACAAGATTATTTTGAGCCGTTCGAGTGAAATAAAAATGTTCATTTGATTTTACATAATCAATTAGAAGTTACCCGTTTGAT
>JBBUKS010000078.1:491783-507541 GCA_038050645.1 Hedychium gardnerianum | reverse complement strand
TCCCTCCCCGTCCACACCTCCGCCACCACCGTCTGGAACCGCCTCCGCGAATCCATCTCGAAGAACTCCTTCGACACCCCGCTCTATCGCGTAATCAACCTAGCTCTAGTGCATCTTGTTTTTGTTGTTGTTGTTGCTTCCTGCCTTTATAATCGTCTCGGTGCTCTTGCGTGGCGCAGTTCAACGTGCCGGATCTGCGAGTCGGAACCCTAGATTCGCTGCTCGCCATCAGTGATGACCTCGTCAAGGTAATTGTTTCGTGTCAGTAGGTTCCTTTTTCCAATTGATCTTTATGCGTCATTGAATTGTGAATCCGGTCACCCAGTCGAATGCGTTCATCGAAGGAGTGACGCACAAGATCCGTCGTCAAATCGAGGAGCTAGAGAAGGCGTCCGGCGTCGAGGTAGGCTCTTTGACTGTGGATGGGGTTCCGGTTGATTCCTATCTCACTAGGTAAATTCAGCAATTTTCTCACCCTTTGATCGAGTTTTCTGGAAGTGTTAATGATAATATCATGCGAAACATTTGCTCTGGATCGCAGATTTGTTTGGGATGAAGGGAAGTATCCCACAATGTCGCCACTGAGGGAGATCGTTGACAGCATTCATGTTCAAGTGGCGAAAATTGAGGACGATATGAAGGTCAATTTATAGATCCCCCATTCTTTCTTATTGTTGCTGATGATAGCTTTTGCTTTAACATATTGAATTTTAGAAATGAGACTCTTCTACATTGAAGTTGAACTATTAAATTTGTATTTTTCATTTTATGATGCCTGGCTTATCTCATATAACTGTGTACTGATTTTAATTTTCATCTGAAATTCCTTCAGCATGAATGCATGATGCTATCGATATCATAACATTTCTGTTCAAGTAATATCAACATTTTCAAATAATTTTGTTTTCGTGGATGGATGGTTCCTTTTGACATGAACCGTATAAGAAATTGATGGATTATCATATTTAATATAACAACTATGTTAATCAGTTTTTCAAAGCAGATGTATTAATAAGAATCTTAAAAATACTAAATGTTTTTATGCACTTCTTTTTGCCTCTCCCTATTGAATACCCCTGTTTTCTTTTTTCTCCTTTTTTTTTTCCTTCGATAAGTAGCTATTAGTCAAAAGAGCTGAAATGTGTATTGCATATCTATTAGGGAAGGGTATGTATAAACTGAAACTACAAAATCAAATCAAACTAAACCAATCCAAACTAAAACAATTGGTTTCCTTTTGTAAAATAGGTGAAGGTATTGGTCTGAAGCATGTTCGTACCAGTAAAACTGGACCCGAACAGTTAACATATATACATGAATGACTAATCCCTGTCGTACTAAGAAAATTTTATTTGGTTTTCCTTGATATATCCATTTTTATATATATTTTTTTCAGTTTAAACTTAACAAATCGAAATGGAACTGATAAATTTGGTTTGGTTTCGAATTTTTCTGAAATGACTTTGGTTTGATTGTTTATGAATATTCAAATTGAAAATTTTCATTTTGGTCTCAATTTTTTCTCAGTAAACCAAATCCCAGTGTTTAACTTGGACCAATTGGTCATATGTTCATGTTCTGATTGAATGTTTTTGAAGTCAACGATGAAGATGAAGATTACCAAAGTTGTATAGATTAAATCCTTATGTTATAATAAGAACTAGAAGTAATTCTTGTCAATCCCTTTGCCCCTTATTTTTCAAGAATTAGAAAGATAGATTTTGAGTTCAATTTCACCTAATTGTGCATGTCTAGTCTGCTTCTTTAACTGCCACAAGATCAGTAAAAATATAATCAACACTTTACTTTGATTTTGACTGTATAGAAAGAATATTACCTCTCACAATCCATCTTGATTCACAAAAACTAGCCGAAATATTTAAAATAGAAGAGGAAAAAAGTGGGCATACAGTGTAAAGAAAGCCATGGCCCTTCTTTATCTCTAAAGACAGGGTTCCCTGACTGTTAGAGGTTTTATTTGGGGTCACACATTCTAATACAAATGTTTTTTCATTGAGATTGGCTCTAATGAAGCAAATGAAGACTTGAAAGAGAGTATGCTAGCACTTTATGTTTTCTACTATTCTGGAGTTGATAACTCAACAGTAGTGAACTCAGTTTATAAGTGTGATTATGACCGTTTACACATGGATGAAGCAACAAATACACCCTGATTATTGATAGAGTCTAAAGACCACATTTGCAGTCATCTAGTTTCCTTTCATATTAAAGCCTGATTGTTTGAAGAAATCATTTTTTGCAGATTCGTGTTGCAGAGTACAGCAATATCCGAAGTCAACTTAATGCAATAAACAGAAAACAAAGTGGAAGGTACAAACTCTCTAATTTTCTAAGATTTTTCCGTTAAAGAATGTGATTTAAGTACAACTTTCCTTTTTGTCAATCACAGCTTAGCAGTACGTGACCTTTCCAATTTGGTAAATCCAGAAGATATTGTCACATCAGAACATTTGGTGACACTTCTTGCTGTAGTTCCAAAATACTCTCAAAAGGACTGGCTCTCAAGCTATGAAACACTAACTTCCTATGTGGTAAATCATTTTATCATACATGATTTAGCTGATATAGACTCAGTTTGTTATTATTATCATTATTACTTCTTATTATACCTATTTTTTGAAGTAGAATGAATTTTCCTGTAAAATGGAACTGACAAAATATCCTTGTCAGAAATTTATAAACTTAATTCTTTGGATATGGTCTTACTAGTAACCGTATTGAGCAAGCCATGCCAACTATTTTTAGTTGATGGACAAAAGATAGACTAACAGGAACCTCAGCAGCATTACCACTTTCCTCTCGAGCTATACATTGTTCATTATATGGACCATTGTGGGAAGTGGGAACTAGATTGCTCCTCTTGAAACTGGGAGTAGATGACCTAGTCAAAATTGAACTATGTCTATATAATCGTCCAATTATCAAACTATATCAAATTAATTATCCAATTTCTTTGTAGACTCACTTCTGGAGGACTTTGGTGTCTGCATCTGCATATATTGAAATAGTACAAGCCAACTCTATTATCTGATGCTTAACTCAAAAAGCTACCACATAGAATATGCTTATTTTAATGTGTTTTATACTTTGACTATCTTGCATGTCCGTTCAAACATTCTTGTTACAAGTTACAACATTTTGTTGATACTCACATGAATAAACCTCAAGCTATAAATAAAAGATAATAAAGACAAACAAAGCTTTAATTCTAAGAAATAGGATACTAAAGAAAACAGGAGAGAGGAGACACGTTTGAGTTTCTCTTCTGCCCACTATGTTCTATCCATCACATTTCATTATTTTTCTGATCCTCATGCTGAATAGCTTGTGGAATAAGATGACATATTCAAACACTGTTTCTTGATTCTAGAGTATGTAAACAATTTCTATCTAGATGAAGATAATGCTCATGACACTTTGCTTCTTTTAGTATCATGAAGTCTAATGAACTATTACATTTGCGATTTTAGCATGTCTGAAAATACTTTCATGGAAGATGCTCCATTAAGATTATTTACTTTTATGTACAAATCTAATCCATCATTGTTTTCAAATATGAGTAAAATATCTTGTATTCTCTACTTTAGTCTCTCTATTGGTACAAAGTACCATCAATTGCAGATATGTATAAATAATCTGTTTCCTTAAACTGTAATGTTCTAAGCTCTATCATCTTAAACTAATCCATTATTGTCTTCAACCTGATTTATTCTTTCAACTCCTTGAGAGATTTAATCTCTAGTTTCTTTTTCTTTGTAAACTCCTAAGCAATGAGCTAACATGGACTTTCAAATTAATATGTGATTTTGGGCATATTAACTTTTATAATTTCTGTTGGTAGTCCTTGCAATTAAGCACATATGAGAGATGATTGATGAACAGATTAAGACATAGTTGATAGATTGGAAGTTGGATACCAGATGATTGTATTTACTTCCTTTGATAGTTTACTACTCCATGATGCTATCAATATGATCAGGTTCCTAGGTCAACAAAAAAATTGCACGAGGACAATGAATATGCTCTATACACAGTGACACTGTTTCAGAAGGTTGCTGATAACTTCCGGAATAATGCACGAGAGAAAGGTTTTCAGGCAAGTTTTTTACTCAGATTTTATAATGTTATTGTCTCTTTAATGGATATACTCAAAAAGGTTTGCTAGTTTCTATAATGGATATATAAAATCCCAGTTATGCTGGACTTTTTTTTTACCAGAAATTCACTCGTGTACATATCTTATCTGTTGAGTTCCAGATGGTCAAATATATTCATGAACTTTGTTTATCACAGAATTTAGCTTTATGTTTCTTGTGGTTCAGATTCGCGAGTTTGAGCATAGTCCTGAAGCACAAGCGAGTAGGAAAGAAGAACTTGAGAAACTAATGCAAGACCAAGACAACAAAAGGAGTTCACTTTTACAATGGTGTTATGCCAGTTACGGAGAGGTGACTTTCACATAATTTAATATGCATATTATATATCATTGTTTTGCCATGTTGCCATATTCCTCTATTATTTGTGAAATTAGATATAAGATAATTATCTCACTGACAACTTCTCTCTTCGTCAAAGATTGTTATTACTGAACTTTTTTCCCTTCATATATTGTTAAGAAGTCTGATGCTATATCCTTGATCATCTCCTGTTGCTATGCATGAGGATGCATGATAATTTTTTCTGTTTTTGAATTGCAACAGTAGATCCAATTTCAAATCAAAATCCATAGAGCTATTTGATAATTCAAGAAAATGAGAAAGACCATCAGGATAAACAATTGAAGATAGACTAGACTAGTTAGAATACCATGGCCATTATTCACAAGGTCCCCATGTTTCACAAGGAAAAACAATTGAAGATAGTTACAATCGTCTTACCAGTTTGAGATATTCATCCTTTTCATGTTCGAGGCAACTTTCTCAATCCTTTTCATATAAATAGAGTTCTGAATCAATGCTAGGTTGTGTTGATTCATAAGGTACTCCTGTGAAATTTATTCATAATGTAATAATGCCAAATTTTCAACTAGCGGCTGAAAGAAAGCTCTAGGGAATTCAGGACAATGCCTGCCCTCTGAGGAACCAAAAACCTTCAGCTTTTTTGTTCACCAAATAAACAATCTATGTGACATCTGGTTTTAATTTAAATTCCAGATCGAGAGGGGAGCTTTACCAAAGAATCTACCATAGAGGAAATGAATCACAAGCTTTCTGCTGATCCTTGCATAGGAAACGCTTGCACTTTTTTGAGATTTAGTAATGAAAAGAAAATATGAAACATACTAATGATTGTATGATGAGCAAACGCGTATGTCAAACACAGTCAGATTTCATATATTCCTTATTTCTCTAAAGACGAGTCAAGAATAATACACTTGTCAGCATGGAATATGTTATACATTTGCATGTAAAGAAATTTCAGTTGAACAAGGCTTTGCTTTAGTTGTGTCTAATTTTCTGTACCATTGTATCATGTACATCTTCAGGTTTTCAGTTCTTGGATGCACTTCTGTGCTGTACGAGCGTTTGCTGAGAGCATTCTTCGATATGGGTTGCCACCAATGTTTTTGGTACCACAGTCTTCCAGATTCCTTCTCTTTCAAAGTTTATATAAATAAGTGTTGACTTAGACTTTCTCATTTTCTGTAGTCTGTAGTTTTGGCGCCTTCCACGAAAAGCGAGAAGAAGGTTCGCAGCATTCTTGAAGAGCTATGTGGGAATGTTAATAGGTGAATCCTACTCTGTTATCAACACGTTCGGCTTGGACCATAAATCCTTGTTTGGCCGGAGCATCACCTCGCATGGTTTTGATCCATTTTCCTACTTTTGTTTTTCAGTTCCTACTGGAAATCTGAAGACGAAGTCAGCATCGCAGGTATAGGCGGCGAAGCAGAGGCTTATCCCTACGTCTCCTTCACTCTAAATCTAGTGTGATACGAAAACAAGTTCAAACTGTGAGTTTGATCAACCCCTGATACAAAGTAAATTTATTTCCATCTACTACATGATTGCATCTTTCATGTATTATATGCTTGTGATGTCTGTATGTGCAAATTTCAGAATTTTGTTCTAGGTTTTTATGCTCTTCAATAATGTAATCATCATGAGGTTGATTTTTTTCCCCTACCCTTGAGATCATGAAACCATTTCAATCCAATAAATGCCTTTTTTTGTGTTTCTTAGAGTTGCTTAATGAGTGTTTATGATAAACATAACCTAGGTTTTTTCTTAAGTACATTATCATAGCTGTTGTAACTTTTCTTAAAGAAACAATTTTTGCTTGTGAATGCTAGTTTAGGTACCAATACCATTTACTCTGTAATTTCATGTAATCTTGTTAAGAAGGGGAGCCTGATACAATGATAAAATTATAGGAATGAAGAGCATTTTCGACACAAGTTTGAATTTGCGACAGATAGCGATCCCAGAATAATTCCATCATTTACACTTATGGAGTCTTATATATAAAATAAAAATTCATCCAACTTCTATCTATTATTATGATAATACGATTAGATTGATTGGGTACCAAAAAAATTAAATGGATTCAGAATGAAATTGAATTATGAGTTCGAGATGTGAAAATAATTTTTTTGTAATTATATATAATAGATCCAACATGATTCCATTTTTTTTGAGACTACGTTAAGCTTCGTGCATTGTTCTTGTTAAAAAAGGGAAAGGAATAAATCTCTTTATGTTTTCATTTTAATATTTAGATGAAAATTTTGAGAGTGATCATCCAATAAATAAATTTTATTATTACTATTTCATAGTTCAAAATAGAGACAAATAATAATGATGCAATAATTAAGCTCTTTAGTGATTAATTATGCATCTAAAAATTAAATTTTAACTGTGATATATTGTAAATATTTTTTTCTAGTAGGATGATAATCCTAAAAATATTAGTCGTTTAGACCGGTCTTTGCAAGCATTTCTCAATTTATCTTGGTGGCGGATAAATTTTTTTCAGATTACCTTCAAAATTAGTTGGTTCAAAGAATTAGATATTTGTATTATAAAAAAAATAGAGATAAATAAGAATTAATGGATGAATATTTTTTAATGGATGATTGATATAAAAATATTAGGTTTATGGTCACTCGTTGTGAGTGTTTTTTAATTTATTCAGATGATGGATGTGGAATTGAATTAATTATTTTTAAGATTAATCAATCGTAAATTATTAAATATATGATGTCAATTAAAAAAAATAAAAATAAATAAGATAGTGGGTTGCTTAGATGGATGAGACGAATCCAACATTTCAGGTGAGGGTTGCAAATTGGATGAGTTGGGTTCGAGGATAGGGCAGGTTGGATAGACGTAATAAATGATAGGTTGGGTGAATCAGGTATGTCAAGCAAAGTATTGGATGGGTCATGTCGGGGTAATCGAACCAAACGAGCAAAGTGGAATAGGCTAGTCGCCTATTGAGAGGGTACTTGAGAGTTGAGGCTCGTGGGGGAATCGATAATCATGTTGCCATCTCGTACACACAAGTATCATTTACTTGTAGAAATGTAATTTTTGACGAGTATAGAAAGATTGAAAACTTTCATTTAAAACACTTAGGGAATAAAAATAAAAGGTTTAGAGTACGAATCTCAATATGATGAATATTTTGGAGGTCGGTTTTATGTGAGTATAAGTTGTATTTTGAATTTACATAATAGGTAAATCAGAGAGGAAGATTATTTATTTTCGGATAAAGTTTGGATATTTAAATTATCAAAAAAAATGATGACTTAATTGTTTTTTAGACTTTGATAAAAATGTAACTAAATATGTTAATAGTGTTGATGGCTATTTGTTGAATTAAAAGGTGTCCTTTTTTTTTACATTGCATGTCTCATTTACCTTTTCTATTTCTAATAGAATTTCAGAAAAATTAAAATTTGAATTCAAATAATAAAAAATATTTTTATCGTTCCATAAAATTTAACTTTTTTATTCAATCTATACAAATATTGTAACACTTTATTTATATATATATATATAGAGAGAGTTCTGTTAGTCTGCATGTCTTATCCTGCACAACCATGAGCACCTGCTGAGGTGACATAATCATGTGCACCTGCTGAGGTGGCATAATCCTGATCACTGATCATATCACATATATTTTGATCAATGATATGCAGGTGGTCACCTCAACAGGTGCCTATGGTTGTGCAGGATAAGGTGTGCAGGCTAACAGAACTCTATATGAGTTTTGATAGCCTACACACCTTATTCTGCACAACCATGTGCACCTGCTGAGGTGACATAATCTTGATCACTGATCACATCACACATTTTTGATCGATGATGTGCAGGTAGTCACCTCAATAAGTATTCATAGGTGTGCAGGGTAAGATGTGCAGGCTAACAGAACTCTCATATATATATATATATATATATATATATTGGGAATTTGAATGTGATAATTGAAATCTAATATAAACATTTATAATGAATTGTACAAATTTAGATTTCGTTAATCTGAATTTTAACTTTGTTAATCTTTTATAACATTTTGTAGAAATTTTATAAAGTCAAGTTTTTTTTTTCAGTGACCTAAATTTAACTTTTTAGCATCTGAATTTTAATTAGTAATCTTAGAAAGATTTTATAAATCTGAATTCATGCAAACTAGGTTTTATATTGTAATATTGAGTTATTATAGGATATAAGGAGTTAAAGCTGATATACAGTGGAAGTTGTGATGTAACAACATCTTAGAGCATTCCGGGGCATTGTGGCGGTGTTTGATGAGCATTCGAAGATGCCAAACGTTCATCACAAACCCTTTATGCAGTCGATAGGCGGACCGATGGCGATCGAATGCTATGCTAAGGCATCATCGGTGCCGAATGCGTGTCCATTGTTATCGCCAATGGAAGCAACGATAATTAACAAGAGATCAACAGATGATCGATTACAAAGCGCACAAGTTTCACAAGGGCTCCCTCAATTTTGTCATGTCTTCTATAAAATTTGCATGACTTGCGTATGAATTATGAGTGCAAAGTAAACTTTAGAGACTACAACTAACCAATTAAAATAATAATAATAACAATTAATTAGATCAGATAACATCAAACTTGAGATAATTAATTTGATTTCATACAAAAAATTTATCGATCATCAAAATAAATTAAAAAACACTAATGAAAATTCATCATTATTATGTTATTATGAACCATCATTCCAATCCATGTGCATTTCCGATATGCTACACCCATAACGGTCTGATTACATAAGAGAAAGGAGGAAAATATCGTTTGTTGGAGATTCATAAGGAAGAAGAACATCTCCAACAACTATTATTATTATTATTATTATAATAATAATAATAATAACATTAGGAGAAGGACCATAATTGAATAAGGCAAACTATTTGGATGATACAAACAAAAAGCCCGCCGTTGTCGATATATAAACACGAGCACCCATAAATGATTCAACATACTACACAAACATTTGAAGGCTGCCTTTCTCGTCGAACTCACCAAACAGATGAGCTTTTTTTGCTTCAATACAATCATGGAAGCGCATCCAAGAGATTTCCGTATTTGACGAAAAGGCCAGCACTGCTCGGGAATTTGCGCTTCTTCAATCGTCTCCTCCTCGTGTTGCTTACCCTGCATCATGATGGTTCCTAACGTCAATGATAACCAACCGAAAACTCAACTATTGATTGCTTGCGAGTGAACCAACCCACCAGTATTGGTTGTGAAATACGAGGTGGTCGATCGGTACATGTTTTCCGTCATCGTTTCTGTTCCAATGGTATAAAGCATGAGTTCTGTTCTTCAGTTCCAAGGTCGAATGCCCGTAACTTGCTTCCCGAAACGCAGAGTAGTCAGGTTGCACCTCAAAAAATCTACACCGATTATAAGAATTTTTACAAAGCATTAAAATAGAAGAACATAAACAGGCAAAACAATCAATTCGAGAATCTAATATAATGTTTCTTCGGCTACCTTCCAGCAAGACCTTCCTGATTTCCTCCGTCGCCAACAGTAATGTATACAGGAGCTGATTTGTCGGGCACAGGATAACGGTTGCCCGACGTTATGTTGTAGTTTATATTGGAAATGCGATACTACAATGAAAGTGAAACTATTATTAGAAGGGTCTGCAAAACTGAGTAAGTCATAAAGCGAAAGAAAAATTAAGTAATAGCAAAACATCTAATTCTAAACTCCAAACTAGAGTTGAGACTAAGCATATTTTCGCACAATCACTACTAAGTTATGAACTTTTTGGATAGAGAAATCTAAAGGCTAGTTTCCTATCTGAAGAACGAAATAGCTAGCGAAATCTTGACTGGAATTACTGATTTTGTCAACAATGTTGCTTCCGCCTCGACCTAGAGCTTTTTTTTTTCTTCTTATGCAATTCCTTCGTAGGAAATTGGTGAGAAAGACAAGTAACCACATGAAGAACTTGGCATCTTGCATGCATATTCAAACTAACAATATCAGAGAAATCAGGAGTAGAACATACCGATCTCTCGTAGGCATGCACATGACCAGCAAAGATCATATCAACTTTATATTTCACAAACCACTTCTCGAAAACAGCTCGCATAGCCTCACCCTCCATATAATGTGCTGTATTACTGTTGTAAAGGGGGGTGTGCATGAGGACGATCAGCCATGGTGTTTTTTCTCTGTTGACTCGCTTTAGCTCTACTCGCAGCCAATGCCATTGTGGAGTATATTTGACTGAAAAAAAGATTACAAATCGAAGATAAATATCCACGAGAATCCACTTTCAAAAATTAATTATAGAAAAGAAAATGGTCGTAGATGTTTAAAAGAGCAGAGATATTCATAAATTCGTAAAAAGTCGAAACTTGTTACATGCATGGTCTGCTGAGTCAAAATGTTGAATCATTACTTTGAGATTCTAGGATAGCTTAAATCTTGATGCCTAATCATTAAAAGGAGAATTCTCACGATAAAACTTATTTCAAGATCTTTAGGAAGGAACTATGGATTTATGACACAACATAATAACTTTTTGTTAAGGCTGTTGACATGGACATGAAGCATAAAATTAGGGATGGCAAATCGGGGTTGTGCCGTCTCAATTGTGTCATTTGTATTAATCTAAAACAATTTAAAATTTCAGGTTACCCATATGTTATGTAAGATAAAAAGTTTAATAAATTACCATAATTAATTTAACTTGGTAAACAGGTTACCCATTTACATATTCGAGTCATGTTTTATTACTTTCAGGTTGTCTGTGCAGATCAAATTATGTTCAACATTCACAGCCCTACATGAATACATCCACAACGAAAGGGAAAAGAAGTCGAGTTACTATTCACTAGCCAATCACTAACCAACAAGCCTATTCGTGACCGATGATAACTTAGGTGATTTATCAAATCCTATTGTCCTCATCTACAATTTCAGAGATTTGACGAGGCACAAATGACTTCATCCTGTTACGATAAAAGATGCATTCAAGGACAAATAAACATACCAAATGGAGAGTAGCTTGAAAGCACAATAATATGAGCAGATGCACGCCTGATTGCATACCAAAGGGGTGAACTGCTCTGGGAAGCCTTATAAGGCGTCGAGAATCTGTGCAAAAAAGCTTTGAACATAGTGGTCTCTCCCTAACAAAACCAAACAAATGAATGTCTATTAGCATGTGAATGTATAAGCTTCTTTCTCCTCGATCTCTAGGACCATTATCAAGGAGTAACAAAGCCAGTAGCTATAGTTACACAGGTAAATTATATCTATCAGCATAAACATGTAATCTGGATACCAAGAAAAAACATTCTCTTTAGCATTTGAAAGAATAAAACAGTTGATTATTTTTTTAAAATTTCATTTTGGTAGAAGAGTAACTTTTAATATACTGGAAATTTTACATTATATCAACAGAAAAATGCTCCAACATACTAAGTATACAAAAACAATGACACAAATTATTAGCAAATAGAAGTATCTATAAAAGAAAAAGTACCAAATCAGGTCGATACTCTATTTCATGATTGCCAGTGATCCAAATCCATGGTTGATATGCAGCACTTTTTTCCACAAGGCAACCCCATGAATCCCAGCGGATGCCATCATTATGTTTATAATTATCCGCGTAAGAGAGATCTCCAACAAACAACACAGTTTGTCCATCACTTTTCATGTAGTGGTCGAGAGTGGAAAGAGAATTATAAGTTTGCCCCAGATCACCTAGTGGTAAAAACTATGCTATTAGAAATCACATTTGAAGCCGAATTTTTATATAGAGTACTGCAAGTTCCAAAAGCATGATTCAACTTGGAAGGAAAAAAGATTCTTCAAAAGTTAATTAATCATCTTTTTTTGGCATGCATGTTCTACAAATGAAGGCATGTTTGTCCTTATAGCTAGCACCTTCAAGTTAATAATTCATGTATTTACTACCATCCTTTTGTTTTCCTTTCAAACAAAGCACAGTGATTCTCTACTTTCCTTTTCCATCATTTTCAATTAACTAAAGAGAATTGAAAGAAGTTGCCTTGTTTCACTTACAAAGGTCCTTAGATAGTTACAACCTTCGAGATAATTATCCAAGTGCTTGAAACAAAAGCAAAGAAGAATGCTCCTCTAATTTCCTTCTACTTCATTTATGATTATCTAATTGTTGTCAAAAGTTACCTAATTTTGTGGCTCATGTTCAAGTGAATAATCAACATTCATGTTGTATTTGTTTACAAAACCTCTGAAAGGAATATCTTTTCCACATTTTCATTGCTAAATCTTATAAATAACATTCGATCATTAAAACAAGATGACTATATCTAGCAGAGTTGATAAAACAATACAAAACCTTGATGATGTTAGAAGATTAGCCATACTATTTGATCCCGTCTAGGAACGCCGGCACGTGACTCAATAATGTGCTGGCATTGGGGTTGACTATCGTTGCCTATGTTTTTTTGGGAAAAGTGTCCGTACCTCCACCTGGAAAAAATTAGGAGGGAATTTTAGAATGACGACAAGGGAGTTCCCCGGCGTAGTCACTCCGACGCTCAAGTCAGTTAAGGTTGTAGGAAGAAGATGAATAGTAACTAGGATTTTTAGAAGTGTATGTGCGCGTACCTTGACCTGCTGGGGCAGGTGGCCTTTTATAGGTTTTGAGGACGTGGTCGTCCATGTCCTTCCCCCCCTATTTCAGGGGTGTTTTTCTATTTATGTGATTATTTACTCGGAATAATGGGTCACGTTCCCCACATTTTCTGAGGGATAACGTCAGTAACGCCTACGTTCTCACGGGGATAACGTTCTATCGGCCCCGGGAGGCGCGGGGGCATTTATGGTTGTAATGTCAAGTAGCTAAGGCTCCAATAGTTAGGGAGGCTGTTGTAGCCGGGAGACTATTGTAGCCAGGAGCCGAGGAGGCTGTTACAGCCGGGAGACGAGGAGGTTGTTACAGCAGGGAGCCGAGGAGGTTGTTGTAGCCGGGAGCCGAGGAGGCTATTAGCCCCTTTTGATTGCCACTTTTACTTACGCACCACGTGGCACCCTCAAATTACCTCTCGTATCACCTGCCTCCTCTTCAAGTCTAGTAAAAGGAGGCGTCAGTCCGACTGACTGGACGGGTGTATAATCAGTGTGAGCGGTCATGTGGTGTTTTTTTGGACTTGACCCGAGATTTTGCATTAAATGCGGGATTTGATATCATTAACCACTACCACGCCTTTTTAAATGTCCACCCCACGCAATCTGTCTTGGTTTCCGGACTTGGGTACGTCTCCATGCTGCCGAGGTTATGTCGCATTAATGTGATGTGACCATCTGCGAGGATAATGAGCGATCGTTGGGATTGCGATGATTGCAAAGATTTTAGCCTTTTCTCTACGCCTGATTCAATGATCGAATATTTATCTTGTCCTTTTGAAAGCAGGCTTTTAACGACTGGGATTGAGCGAGTGTGATATATATAGGTCCTTCAACAGGATGCCCTTATCCTTCTCGTGTGATTTCTGTCTTTGTGTCGCTCTTGACCTGCTTCATTTTATTTTGTAAGTTTTTTCGTCCATCCTTTTTTTCGATGCCCAGCTTCTTTAGTTTTCCTATTTTCCCTAAACATGGCTACTTGTCCTTCGTCTTCCTCCCCTTGCTATAGGTCGATAGAGTTTAGTTTCACCAATGACTCATTAAATAAGTTAAGGACAACCTATAGTATCCCGACCGACCATCTTCTGAGGCTGCCTAATGACAATGACCATCCCGACCGCCCTCCGTCGGGACACCTCACTTTCTTCAGAGGCAGTTAGCGAATGAGCTACGATTCCCCATTGCTCCTTTCTTCACAGAAGTGTCTTAATACTTTCGCATTCCCCTATCTCAATTGAACCCGAACTCCTTTTGGATTATGACCAGAGTTTTTATTTTGTTCCGATTATGTGACATTTCTTGTTCTTCCCGTGTCTTTCATTACTTCTTTTACCCCAAGAAAATGGATGATTGGGTATTTTTATTTTCTACCAAAACCAGGGTTAATCGCCTGAAACACCTTCCTTCCTCTCATAAGGGGTGGAAGTCCCAGTTCTTTTTTGTCAAACCCCCTAGTCCTGTGTCTTGGGCAACTCGATGGCAATCTCAACTGCCCGAGCCACCCTCTTTGAAGCATCATCATTTGGAGCGATATTTTCTCCAAATTTCTGGAAAAAAAATGAAAGACTTGAGTTTTGATAGCACTTTGCTGCATTTATTTGGATTGAGTCTCATCCCGACCCCTCTGCGCGATTCCTTTGGTAAGATTCTATATTCCTTATATCTTAGGTTTCTAACTGAGAACTTTATTTTTCTCGTGCAGCTGCTACCATGCTGCAAGCAGCTCTGAACAAGGCGAGACTCTCGTCAGCGGAGGAATCAGAGTCACGTAGGGTCGAGCTTGTCGATCTAACTGCAGAGGACGCACGTCGATAAGAGGGGACCTCTCATGCTATATCGTCAATCTCGACAGGGGTGGCAGGTCCTTCCCCGGTAGTATCCCCAGTTGACGATCTGCCCATCATCCCTTTGCCAGTTGTAGAAAGAGTAGCTTCCGATGAATCGAGGACCCCTCTAAGGATAACCCACCGGGGCATCGTTTCCCGTCGCGTCGTCTAATCCAGCCATCTCCACAACGGGACCCCATTCCCATCTCACCTTCAGGAATCCAGACCTTGAATCCTACGGGATCGAGGACCTCCCGGGTCAGGGTTAGGACTGACAGCAGGCCCATGCCTCTGCCCCTTCATCCCCCAGCCCCGCCACCTAAGTCGGAGAACCACCTATCCGGGGGTGACTCTACCTCTCCTCCTACTATAGCGCCCCTGTCGGAAGGCCAGACCAGAGCTTCACCCACCGGAAGGGAGGGCCCATCACGTCATCGTTCTCCCCCTAGCTCCCCCAGCCGTCGGGAGGGCAAGGAGCATGTGGTTGCCATGGAGGAGGCCTCATTGAGAGGAGCCCCGGGGGATGCCCGGCTAGAAATTATTCTTTTTGGTCCTGTATCGACCAGGTGGACAGCCGGAGAGGAGGCGACTAGGGACTTACCCTTCAAGGGTCTAGCAGAGGAGTTTATGGCGACCGGGGCCGAACACCTATCCAAGCTGATGGTGTTTGGCCAGAGCTTCGGCGAACTGTAGCGAGGGTGCCGGGAGATGACTGTGTAAGTACCTCGGGATAGTTTTGATGTGGTCAACCGAGTTAAATTAGGTCATGTTAGGTTTGATGCATTGTGTCTAAGTGTGTA
>JBBUKS010000078.1:467882-490380 GCA_038050645.1 Hedychium gardnerianum | reverse complement strand
TTTTGCCCTTCCTTTTTAATCCTATTGAATCGGATCTAATATCTAAGAACTCCAGGAGTTTCAAAGGCTGGCAGAAGAATGCAATCACAAGCTACTTGACAGAGCAGAATATAAAGATAGGAAAACCACAGGATTTCTCGACAAAATAACCTCACCGCCATGTTCTTCTTGCAAAATTTTGCCAATTTTGTGATGATTAGTAACTAATCCCTTTTGTATCATTCATATACATGGTTCAAGATTGTGATTAAGTATGTAAAGGTAAGATTAAGTTTTGACTAACATTTATTGTGGTTAGATGGCTCATATTTTCTCATACTCACTCAAATTTGTCATTTAGTCAACAATAACATTTTGAAAGAGTCATTTGTTTGTTAGTTTGTGTTAATTCTATTTTGATATTGAGTTTTCTAATGACAAAATTTTAATTAAGTGAGAAGGAGATTTTTTTTCACACTGGATTATATTTTGATCAACAATTAATGGGGAGGGGTTGAGTGTATTTTTGAGGAAAAAATTTGAGTAATTAAATAAAAATGGTTTTAGGTGGTAAAATACTAAAGGTAATTAAATAATTTTTATTATTCAATGTTTTAAAACGTTGATGACAAATTTTTAATTTATTTTTCAATTTTTATTTTCACACAATTCAAATCAAACCCACACTACATTGTTGTGCAGCTTGCGATGCATAATATATGCGCACTTATGAGTTATGAGGCATGCTATGTTGCGTGGCTATATGACTTTGTTTATATGACTTTGTCGGTTTGAGAGTCAAATATTAGTAATTAGATTTTTTATTTATTTATTGGTTATTATTCGAATTAATAAATTAATTTTTATAATTTATTTTTTTCATATTTACTTTAGGACGGATTGATGAGAGCATTGAGTGAATGTTTCGTCACTATCACTGTGTTGCATAGTTACATATTTGGTGAGTATTAAAGATATATATATTTTTTTAATTTTTAAATATTATAATTTAAACTTTAAATTTAGCTCAAAATTAAAAAAAAAATTATCTATGCTGTTTACGGGTGCTCAGTATCAGGAGCCATTCTTGATCTCTTACCGTCCGATCTCAACAACGAAAAAAGATTCCTTCTATTAACGGTCCAGATAATTCCAAAATAACTAGTATCATACGGAACCAACTCTCCATAAAACCCGCCGACCTCCGTTCTTCAAATCATTTTTTCTTGCTTCTCCTCTCGTTGCCGATAATTTCTCCTCCTAAACCCTCGCTCTGCAGATCTTGTCTCTTCCTTGAACTGATCGATCGCAATGGCGGAGATGTCGAGTCTACTCGAGATACGGAGGGCGAAGGCGGCGCCTCTCCGAGGGATCTCGTCCAGAGGCTCCGGCTCCGTCAGGCCCGGCCTCGAGCGCCTCCTCGCCGTCCTTGATGCTGGAATCTAAGACTCCGGCGACGATATCCTTGGGTTCAAGGGCTGTCTGCGCGAGCAGATCGAGGCCGTGCCCGCCGCCGCGCGCCTCGTCGTCGCCGCGCTCGGATCGCCTCAGGTCCGATGCTAGCATCCGTTTCTTTCTTCTTGTTTAGATGGTCTTGTAGTATCTTTGTTTTCTTTCGTGCGGTGGAAATCACAGTAGATTCTTGGATTTTGAGCAGTTGAGCATGTGGGATTGGTGATCGAAGTTTGATGGCGACGATTTGATCTTGGAGGTGCGTGTTGTGTCGAATGCTATTTCATTTTCTTTGTTAGCATCCTTGGGGTAATTGGTAACTTAAATAGAGAACTTCCGTTGTTGGATTTAACCTCTATGGCAGCTTTGGTTTGGTTGCTTCTGCTCTTGGTTTTTCTCATAGCTGCGCATCTGTTTTTGATGTAGATAAGGTTATGGAGTTCTGATATTTTACCTTATCTAATCAATTTGTTTGGAACCTAAAATTTTTGTTTTACTATAATTTTTATTCCTAATATTATATCCCATTCTGCTTATGGCAATCTGAAAAAGAGCTAAAACATTATATCAGCAGATGCATGCAGTGTCGAGAGTTGCACTATATCGAAATGGCATAAATGACTATAGGCATGTGAATGCATACTGGAGCTTATTAATTACATAATTTTTTTAAATTGCATTTAGCTGTTCTAAATTTCTTTATCCAGTTGTTTCAACTAATTTAAACAGGTCCAGAAGTAATTGATGGATTGATTCGAGTTCTCTGGGCAATTCTGGACTGGGAACGACCAGAAACACAGACAATAAACAGCATAATAATGGCTACAGTGGAGCTTATTTATGGCTATGCTGAATGTCTGGCTTTGCATGGAAATCAAACTCGGTCTGTTGCACCTGCTGTTGCATTACTTAAGAAACTTCTATTTGACCTTATGAAGCTGTCCAGACATCCAGCAGGTTTGGAATCAGATACATCTTGTTTTATTTAGAAATTTGAACTAATTATGTGCAGCTGACTAGTTTTTTTTTTTTTTTTGGATTCAGTTTGGCTATATCATCTTGGTTGCTTCGAGTCCCCTTTCCAAAGGAGACAATTATATCTTCTGATGGTCCTGCAGAAAGTCATGCAACAACACAGGCTCCTTCTGATGTAAATAAAGCAAGTGGAAATTCACAAGTTATTATTGAAGGAGGTTCTACTATATCATCTTTTCAATATTGTTGTGATGGTTGTTCAACAGTTGGCATTGTAATATTTGTCCAGATTTTGATTTGTGTGAAGCATGCTATGAAGTTCTTGATGCTGGTCAGCTCTCTTTATTGCATTCAAGAGATCACCCACCCAGTGTCAGCTATTCCAATTGATATTGATTCTATTGCTGGTGATGGTAATGAGATACGTTTATGTATGGATGAGTTGACCAATGCAAGTTGACACCAATTTATACTGAGATAAGCTTGCAAAAACCATCATCTTCAATTCATGTCTTGGATACAAATGAAAGTGGAGACTTTACTGGTATCTTATCTAATCAAACAGTAGTTTCAATTTCTGCTTCCCAACGTGCTTTGAATTCTATGCTGCTTTGTTATTTGATAGAAGATCTTAATGGCTGGATGGAAACAACATCTGGTTTTCGAGCTATTCCTGTTATGCAGTTTTTCTATAGATTATTATCGACAATGGTTGGGCCTTTTATGGGTAGTTCCAAATCTGAAAATTTTGACTTGGAAAAATTTGTAACCTTTTCCAGCTAAAGCACGATCAGAATTTGGTGAGGTTGTCATTCTTGTCTTCATCTTCACTTTAATGCTTCGGGATTGGCTTCAGCCTGGCAGCAACAGTTCTCAGTCAAAACCTACTGCTAGTTAAGATATACAAGATAAAAGTTTTGTTATTGGCAGTTTCAATAGCCTCATCATCCAAGGATGATCTGGAAAGGACTGAATTTGCTTCTCAGCTTATTCGAGGCTGTTCATTTCTTCACCAAGAATCTTTTCTGAATTATTTAATGGATATTCGGCAGCAGCATGTAAGTGTTTTCAAGTCTTCTTCAGTAACTCTTGAAAGTGATCCCTCTGCTGGTTCTAGTTGTGGTTCTCTTTTGATTGTGCGGAGAGAGCTACCGGCTGGAAACTTCATTCCATTCTTTTCAGATTCCTATGCCAGGTCCCAATGCACCGATATGTTTGTGGACTATCACAAATTGTTGATTGAGAATACTTTCCATTTAGTGCATCCAGAAAAGCAGGAGAAATCTGCTGAAAAGGATAAGATTTGCAAAACAAATGTTAACAACGACTTGAAGTTTGATGGTTTTCAGGATGTTTTCTGCAGTTATATCAGTAACCCTCGTAGAACAGTTATATCAGTTATGGCTGCTTACTTATGGCATTGTCCTGGTGTAGAAATAATGGTTGTCTGCATGCGTAATATGCAAAAGATCTATCCTGATTATTTGGTGGAAATCTTTAGTTAATACATGATGCATATTTTTCTTGTCAACTAAAATTTTGCTGTTGTCTTTTGTTGATTGCCATATTGCAGATGTTAGTTAATACATGAACTGCTTTCTTCCATTCATGATCCAAATGGGTCTTACCTGCTTGGCCATGGAAGCCCCAGCCAACAGAGACAGACCATGGCCAAATCAGTTGCTGCATATTTGTCAAATTCATCATCTTCCTCAGATTCGTCACGAACATTGCCCTCTTTTCCTCTGATGAGACCGTCCAGTTCATGATGGTCAATTCCCAACTCTCAGAGTGATATGAGGATTGGTTGCAGAATCGCACTGCTTTCTTACACGGGAATTTACTATGCTTATATGCAGCACATGAATGGCCGTTCAACCCTCAAATTATCAGATTCAGCCTCCAGGGTTAAGAGATCCAACTAACACTCTTCAATGGATTTGATGGACAGCACTAAGCTATTCCCCATAGTTCAACCAATGCTCATTTATGCTGGCCTGATTGAGCAGCTGCAGCTATTCTTCAAGATCAACAAGCAAAGCCCCCCTTTGGCGACATCCAGCGAGTTCCCAATTCATTGAGAGCGAAGGCAAGGACATAAGTGGTTTGGAGAAGTGGGAGATCACAATGAAGGACCGGCTGTTGATTGAACGTCAATGAAATGTCAACTCTCAGAAGAGCTGCTTTCCTGGCTACAGGAAGCTTTCGATATAATGGGCGTGCTCGCAGATGCGCTCTCAGGAGGAGTACCCCGGTGCGAGGATTTTTTTTAGAGCTGTGATCCTTTCTGGTAAGAGCTGAAAAGTAGCCAAATTTGGAAAAAGTGGTATCCTTTTAGAAATTCCCTCTTTATTAGCCTAGTCTTAGCAACTGCATCCATTTATTAATAATGGTCAGGTGTTAATTTTGCTGCTTAGAATCTATTTGCCCAGTGATTTAGCACATAATTTTTTTAAAAATATTCCTGGTCTTTAATTTTTTTGACGATTGTGTTTTTTTTTTTCATATACTGAAATAAAAATTCTTTGCTAGTTATATTTAATCTTACTCTTTCAATTTCGAAAATCCAAAGTGGATTGAATTGGAATCATTCTGGTTTATTTTAAAAATGGTTCTGGTTTTGATCGGTTTCGATTAAATCGAGTTTATTTCTTTCTTCATTGTGCACTCATACTTGTCATCAAGCAATGCTTGAGTTGTCAGGTAAGGTATGTAACACCTAACTGGCCATGGTGGTTACCTAGTCCACCCATCACCTTATAAATCATTTTAATCTCCCTAACCAGCATGATTACAAGTCTTACAAGTGAAATCACGTGTAAGACTCGCATTGAATTACAAACTCTTCCTTGGCAGTGCAAGTCATACTATCCTAGAGGAAATATGTTGAACTTTCGAGAACTGTGTTGGTATAGAATGTGCCTACAGGTTCAGGTTGGGTCTCTAAATCAATAAAGCTGATTTTGAGCCTAAACCAATCCTCGGCGATACTAAAACTGATTCCCCCAGGTCTTGTATCCATTGTCCAGTACAATGGATGATTATTCTCATTCTTTAGATAAGTTGGTGGTCCATGACATCGATAATTCTTCCAGATGGAATGAAGCATGATGAGTCTTTCTTAAATTGACCTAAATCAGAGGAGGGCCCAAAGGGGATCCGACCAAGATCTGCTGGTGGTTGGCTCTGGACCACCATGACCAGCATTTGCCTACAAAAAGTCCCTTTAATACCTGTTTACTGATACCTTTTTCTGTCCTATGGTTAAGGAACAAGAAATAGGTTTGTTGTTAATTGACTTGGAGCATCACTTGTTGCTGTTCGTGCAGTTATTCCTGCTCTTACAATTGGAGTTTGAATTTTAATTATATAGTTTTTACAATTTGATATCAAGTTTGGGTTTAGTTCTTGTGATAAATGATAAAATAATAATATTCGACTCACTTTTGTAGCCCTTGAGAGAAGCTAGAAGAATAGACCTTGGAACCCAAAAGAAGATAATGAGGGTGAGATTGTTTTTTCCCCCTAACAAATATAAATCAAGAACATCATTTTTCCTACTTTTATTCATTCAGTGCTATTCAACTTAGAAATACTAGTAGGCTTAAAGTCCCTAATGAGGTCGGACTAGATGGAGGGCTTCTCATACTTTAAAACTCATAACCTTTGCCTTAGCTCATGGTTTGATTTTATAGAACTAGTTCGATTTTCATGAGGGAAGAAAGGAAAAACAGAATAAAATCAGTTAGACACAATTTTGTCATCAACACATCCAATATTTTGTTTTTGCTTATTAGTTAAACATCTGCACCTACGAGTTAATACAAAGTGAGTGCAAACTTCATGTTGCAGGGCATGGATTTTCTCCACTGGGGTACCCTTCACGCACATAATGTCATCAACATGAAGCAAGAGGGCAACACCCTTTATATGTGTACATAGTCGAGATTCAATTGTGATGGTGATTCGAGTGATGAACTTGTATACATTCCTCCTATTACCTCTTTCTTATCCAGAACACTGAATCCTACAAACCATAGAACAGTTTGGAAGTCGATGAAATATACGCACAAGGAATTTATTGAACTTGAACTTCTAGGTAACCACTTGGTTTTTCATATGGCGAAGCCATCAGCTTTATTATCCATGTCGTGCGGATTGGAAGGATTAGTGCCATATGCCATTTGCATGATGAGCTCTTCATTCCAAGGGATGTGCATCTGTTGAACCTGAAAAGAAAGAGAACATTCGAATTGCATGAATCCGAAAGGGTAACTCTGATAATAAAAAACTGCTGAGAAAATGCATTCACGATTTCGGTATGTGATTTGGGATTATGGAACAAGCTTGACATCTTTAACATGTTTGGCACAGAGAAAAAAATACACCAAAAACTAACTTGCAGCCAGAGGTGAGAGGATGTCGACCTCATATTGATAGATAACTTGCCTTCTTGATGACTAAAGTAGCCAAAATCAAGTTCAACATGGTTTTTTGATGCATTAAGTGAAGAATCACTCAGATAATGGAGGTATTCTTAAATTTGATTAGATTTCTTATAGTTCATCTTAGCATCTCCACTTGGGTAGAAGCATAGACTTGATGAGTTGGTGTACCTGCATCGAAACCGCTTGTTCTTGATAACCACTTGTTGTTGATTGAGTACTTATGGCTCTCCTAAATGTGTCTGACTGGCTAGCCATTGCAGAAATTCCAGTGTGTACCAGAGGATGCTGAGATGGATATGCTCGCGGATACATCAACACCGGTGAGAATCCTGTCGCCGATGAGGAACCACCGTGTGAATGTGGAAGCTGTGTGTGTTATAAAAGTTTTAGAGCCTTCCATAAGTCAGCAAAATAATTCTATGAAATGAAGCCATAGTGTTTTCAAATCACTTTTGCCTAAATGCTATTCATGGAGTAAAAGAAATTGTTCACATTCACATTTTTAGCAAGAAGCTCTTCTCCGCCGAAGTCTAGTTGCGGATTCACAGCTGCAAGCTTCATGGAAAGAAACTTGACAAAAGAAACAAGAACAAAGTTCAGTGTATCACACAAAAGAACAAAGTTCATGCAATTGAAAATACGATTGCGTGTGCTTACCTCTACTTGCCTTTGGAGTGATTGAACATAGTTTATGATTTCATCCAGCATAACAGCCTTTCCTGTGACCTACAGATAGTTACAGTTTCATGACAGATTTTGAAACAAAGAATCCAGTTTTCATGATTCTCAATTCAAGATTCTTCAACCTACCTTACTGCAACCTGGTACGAGTTCTTGAAGGCATTTCATCCTTTCGCTTATTTTTTCCCTTCTTACCTGCATCGATGCAACTGAACTGTAACTCTTTTCGCAGGTGAAGGAAAAGAGTGCGTCCAAGAGATTCATCAGAATAACTAGAGCCTTACTCTTTCTGCAAGGCTGTGACTGTTAGTCGCTTGTCCACGCCGTGCTCGAATATGAACATAACCCTCCTTTGCTACTTCTGTGTTATCTTTCCCATTCTTTCCACTTTGTTTGGAACTGATCTGATCTATTTTTTGCTCATTCTCAATGTTCTCCTTTGTTGTCTGTGACAAAGATTGTAGGCCTCCTTGCACCTGATCCTTGTCGACATCCTTAAAAAGCAATCAGAAACTTTGAGAGTCAGGTGCCGCCACCGATCAATCGCTAACAGCAGAAAACAACAGAAGCAAAGGATTAGCATAGTAATGATAGTGTGATTAATGTACCAGTACGGTTTTTCTCCTCTTATTTTCTCCAAGATCACTAGAAGATGAATCTAAAGCCGCATCAGTTGAACCAGTATTTCCTTCTAGACCATCTTCAGGGAAATTCACCACATGCGATTCTCCATTTGAAATGCCGATCTGAGAGTTTCTGTCTCCTTGTTTCTTCATTGGGCTTCCATTAAAAGATTCATGATCAACAGGCAGCAAGACAGCTTTGTTTTCACTCAATTCATCCTTCTGAATCTGAGCCCTGAGGCCTTCATTGTTCGATGAAGCCATTGCTGGAGACGAGCCAAAGAAGTTGATGCCCATAAAATTACCAGTACCAAAACATGAGAACCTCGCTGCCCTCTCAATGAAAGTCGAATCAACAGGGAAGTGAGGCAGTCTTGGTGCAGTTGACACTAGCAACTCTCTTGGCGACAATGCTACTGGTTTTCTGACCGGTATGCTATTGACGGTAGCCGAGCTTTCTCCGAGGCCCAAGTTCAGTGAACTAGTAGTAGTAGTAGAGTGGTTCCAATGACCAGGGCTGAAACCCTCTCCCATTGAAGATGAAAGATAAGGCGATTGACTCATCTGACTCATTGCAGGGGTGTTGAATTGCCATTCACAGCCATCTCCATGGCTATTCAACACAAACTTGTTCTCCTTCATATCGGTCTTTCGAACCTCTACAGCCGATCTTTCAACACCCTATTGCAAACGATTTAGCCGTACCTTTTTGCAGGAGTAAGACCAAGACTCAACTTTCAAGAACAATTAGCACAAAGGAGAAAAAGAGAAAAAAAAATGGCCATCAAAATGGTGAAGCTGTTACCTTTCAGTCCAGAAAAGACTTGAGTTCAACTACATTGAAATGAACAATTAGCACAAGGCCAGAGAAACCCTAAGAACGAAGATTCTTCAGAAATCAGCAGCTTTTTCTAGGAGCTATCACCAAGAGATAGTACAACGAAATCAAAGATAAGAATGGCAGCAAATGAGCAATCTTCCTAGGTTTCGGGAAATAGCAGAGAAAAAGCTCGAGAAACGGACAGAGACGACAATCTGCAAACAGAACTCAAGGCATCGCATCAGAGATCGCACCTTTTCCCCACACGAATTCACCGAACCAGGAAACCGGAAAGCCAAGACGCCCGCTCGCGATATTCCCGCGCCTCCAATCGCTCCGCCTCCGTCGAAGACGCGGCCTTTGCCTTCGAAAGCAGCTTGGGGACGAAGGTGAGCTCACTCCAATTTGGACCTTTTTCTTCCAACCCTCCTGTCTTCTTCTGTGCTCGAACCCTAATATCGCGGCGAGGGAGATTCAGGAGCAACAATGGAGGTGGCGGAGATGGGGAGAGACGATCGCTGCATTTGCACCTCGACGCCGCTCCGGCAGCAGGGACCGAGAGAAGGGAGGTTGAATCATCGGCTGAGCAGCGCCCAGGGCGAGGGCGAGGCGATATCGGAGGGAGCGAAGAAAGGGGGAAGAGCAGCACAGTGCGCCATGGCCACCGTCTTCTTTATTGCCCAGCAAAAGGTGCCCTTTTTTTTAATTGCTCGCTCTGGTTCTTTCACTATTTTTTTAGGATAATTTTCAAAATGCACCTTCACAAGTGACAGTTTATTAAAAATGCCTATTAAGTCTTATTATTATCAAAACAGATTATTATATTTTCATTTTATTATTAAATTGTTCTATAAATCTTGTCTTAATCTAATGACATGGACTAGTCAAAGGAGGCTGTTGTATAGCAAAAATCATAGGAGAAGTTGGAGTAGGCTGTTGTATAGCAAAAATCATAGTAGAGGTTGGAGTCCCCTAACAACAATTTAAGTCTTTATCCTAGTAAGTTGAGTTGATTAATATGATACTTCCTATGTCATTAGTTTGATTCTCTATCATAATAGATTCATATATTTTATTTGTTTATGTTTTAATTAATGTTGTACGATAATCTAATACAATTCTTTTTCATCCGAGCTTGGAATCACGGCTAAGTTTATCTGGGCTTGGAGTTGAATGGAATTAGAGTAATAGAAGATGACATGAAGAACTCTAAATCAAGTGTGTACGAGTGGAATTTTATATCATCCGTGATTTATCTCTCTTTCAGATAGTAAAAAAAATATTTTGGAGGGACTGTTGAGGTGACGGTTATATCTTTTGCCACCACAAGTGAAATCTCATAAGAGCACATCAACTAGTGGAGTAATGCAAGGAGTAATAGGAAATCGGGATAAACAAAGTGCGAACCTCCACAAGATAAATCTTTACTCTTAGTATTTTGTTCCGAGACAATAATGTAATGGTTAGACTTCTAATGAATAATTAAGAAATTTAAAGTTTGAATTCCAATTACGACGTACTATAGGAGATTTTTTCAAACGTGAAAAATAAATCTAAGAATACTGATCATTTAGATTGTCTTTATTATTATTTTTCAATTTATCTTATGACTAATAAAATTTTGTTATAAAATTAAATGGATCATCTCAAATTTAATGTTGATTAATTATTTTTTTCACTCTTACTATTTTAAAATCACTTCCCTTCTTATGCCAGCCTCATGGACCAATGAGATTGGCTCGCAATCGTAGTCGGGATAGTCAACTCAAATCACCATCAAAACCGATCAAATTGTCTTCTCTACTCTTAGTTCTCTGTCAGTGTCAATCTGAATAGCCCTACTAGCATTGAAATAGTCGAAAGCAACCAAAGTGAATATCAATGATAAAAAGATTTGTGGCCAAAGGATAATGGGCAAAATGCAAATGGCACATGATGCATGCCCACTATTTTCTAAAGCTTGAAAGCACCATGAGATCAAATTGGAAGGACAAGAAATTGGTTTTATGACGAGAGAATTGAATGCTAACCTCAATTGGCCTTCCCCAATTCTCCATCAACCCCCCCAACAATTTAATTTGTTGGCTATACCCTTGAGCCTATGCATGAAATCAAACAAGTTATTTATTCTTATATCATTTTCTAACTTGTGGATAGAAGAATATACAATTTTCTAACATGATGACACAAGTTTAAAACTCTTAGTTTGCAAGTTTAATTTACATCCATGGCCAAACATTCAACAAAGAAGTTAATGTTGATTCAAAGTACTTACGGATGGAAAGTTATCGTCTTGACACCGAAAACCTAATCACTGACGTGTCGTAGCGAGTGATCATACACGGGGCACAGAATAGAACCAACCATCCGTGACCCCTAACACTATATCCACTTTACTCTTACTACATAATGTTCGATCTGGAATTCTTTTCATCCAAGCAAAAGTTGTAGGAGCTTGCAAGATGTGCTCAATGTTTGGTTGGTTTCTTTTTGCCTTTTGTGTGAAAGGATCTATCTTTTCGAGGGAAAGTCTGAAGAGGCGCTTCCCTTAAATTGAACATTAAGTGCTTTCATCCCTAAAGTGATGTAGACACTAGCTAACTAAGATGTGGTGGTATGATGTCTTTAGAACAATGAAGAATCTAAGGGAAGAGTTTTGAACTAATGAGGGGTCATGTTCACATCATGAGACATGTTAGGGTTGTGTGGAAGGGATGCAATTAATCATTCCCAATCATGGAGGAGTTTGGCGAGTGACTAATCAGAGCATTAATACGAGGGTTTGCACCAACAATTGCTTGTTCTAGTAGTAAGCAAACTAGGTTCAAATAAGTTTTGACCAAAGGTTAAGCTTTAAATCTATATAACAACACTATTAAAAAGAGTTTAACTTTGTCACTCCCTCTTTAATGAGGAATTCAATCATTGAAGCTAGATTTGAGGGGCATTAGTCAAAGGTTAAGATTTATCTCACATCTAATACAACAGCAATTAAATCTTATTTTACTAGATGAGATAGTTTAATAGATATATTTATTGAATATTTGTCTTAATTTAACGTTGACTAATAATCTAATATAATTTTTCTCCTTTAGTCGGGCTTAGAATTGATCATGACAAAATTAATTTATCATAGATAGAATTTATCGAACATCTAATATGGTATCAAAATTCTTTCTTACTAATAAATAGAAGGGAAAAAAAACTAGCTGCGCTCTGTTTGCTATGTAGGAGGAGGGATTCAGGAAGAAAAAAAATTCAAGATGAAAAAAATCTAAAAAAATAAGGGAAAGAAAAGAAAAGAAAAACTCTAAAAAAGATAAGAAAAAAATTTAAAAAAAGATTAGTGAGGACGGATCTGTCGCTCACGGCCGCGCAAGGTGACCTTGTGGTTGCGAATTGTACCACGAGCCAGTTGAAAAAATTAGGCTATCTCGTGGAGGAAAGAAAGCTATATTTCGTTGAGCATACGAACAAATATAAAAAAAAAATCACAATTGGTTTTTTAAATCCATCCACTCATTAAAAAAACAATTCATCTTTTTTTACAAAATAAACAAACAAAAAAAAAATCCACCAGGGAAAGTTTTTCACTATTTTTATTTCCAACCTCATAAGTAAATAGGACCTCAGGCTTTGCCTTTAGTTAATATAGGGTCTCGATAATATTAGTGTTGGCTATTTAAACACGGTCACATATCAAAGCTTGAAAATATGTGAGGATGGTTTGAGTGTTCGTTAAATCCCTTATCATATATATATATATATTAATATCTTGAACATCTTAATCCTTCCGTGCACATTCAAAAAAAAAATTAAATTTTTTCATATATTTAATATTATACCCTAATTTCTAAATTTTAAAAATACAATTTTATTTGTACAATCAATTATATATATAAAATTCTGTTAACTTACACACCTTATCCTACACAATCATGGACACCTATTGAGATGACCACTTGCACATCATTGATCAAAATATATGTGATATGATCAATGATCAGGATTATGTCACCTCACCAGATACACATGATTGTGTAAAATAAAATATATAGACTATTAAAATTCTCTATATATATATACTCAATTGTGTCAAAACTCATAAACACTAATACTAATAATCTAATCGCATTGTATATATATAAAAGGATGTAAGTAGAAAATCGAACTCAATAATATATATATAATTCCATATAGCATATATTTCAAACTGAAAGCACCATAAAAGATTTCCAAATTCCATTCAAAGACCATGTCCGACTTATTGGAAGCTAACAGCTTTAATTTCTACATCACAAAACTAATTAACAAAAACTCCTCACCGCCATGAACTCTTCACTAGTTATTCCTTTTACGTGGAAGGACAACTATTAATAATTAAACTAATTATTCCTCCATGAACATTCCAAAACACACCTCACAATTGTTTGCCCAAACGAATGATGCTATAGACATCTACTTCGGCAGGCGAAAATGCTGGATCAGTGGCGCCTCTCACTATGACCTTGGCAACTTTGGCGACGTTAACGGGCGGTGTGAAGACAGGACCTATGAGCGGGATCCGATGAAGTGGCTCGGTATACTGAAGAACCTGAGGAGCACATAACTATACATGTCATTTCCAACTTTCAGTCGCTCTGCCATCACAAATGTTTTAGGGTTTACCAGTTCAAAAGGGGCAAAGATTAGGCCTAAGGGAATCTTGATACTCCCATATCGTTTAGTGCCATAGATATAACCTGGTCTGAGAATTACTCCTGCAAAAAATAATATAAAAAAAATAAAGATTTTTATGGCTATAGTGGGCATTTATAGAAAGAAAACTTTGACGCAATAATAAAATTGTTGGTGTGTAATCTTATGGTCACGAATCTCTAACAACGTAGAGTAGGACTGCATATAACAAATCCAATGTGGTCGACCCTTCCTTGGGACCCAACATTGACAGAACTTGTAGAACATTGTATGAATTCTAGTCACAAGTTAAATAGGAAGACTGACCTGCATTGGGGAACTTGGCCGATATTTCTGCTTCAGTTGCTTTCTGCGTCATAAAGAACCAAAGCTCATAAAATATAATATATTAATTAATTAACCTTTTTTAAAACTATAATTGTCTAATACACCAACAAGGTCTTGAACTTGAACGGATCCATCTTTATAATATTATAATTAATCAATATATTGTAAGTCATTTACATTATATTTTGTCAATAAATTTACTTTTTGAAATGAATATAATCAAGAAAATAATTAAATTTCGTTTAAAAGTTCATAGATCAAAACAACCTCAATTCATATAAAATTTTAATCTAATTATTTTATAAACAAATAATTGAAGTTTAACTACTTAATGTATTTGGTTAAATATAGATATTCAGTTGCAATCAATTTGCATAATTAATTTAATCCAATGAGAAGAAAATGAGACTCAAATCATGACTTATTTATCACATTGCATATTTTTCTTTTTCGATAATACTTGCCACTAAACTATACACAATAGCATCTATGTTATTGCAACATTTCAATTTAACCTACAATTTTAAGTATATTTTGGAATTCTTAAAATGATAAATTAGCATAACTAGTATTATGACCTGCAGGTCAACCTACAGACCTGCCAGTCCTGAAACTAGATTTGATTTAACCAGACTTTTTGTATCATTCAGACTGGAAGTTCAGTTGAACTTGTCAGTCCGACTCTCAAATTACTACATGATCGAACTAATCTGCAAGAGAATAAACACTATCATACTGGAAGGGGCATTGATCGACCATGTGAAGATAAATCTCATTGTAGTCTATGGTTCGTCTTAGTGTTGAAGAGAAGCGACAGAAAAGAAGAGTTCAAAAGAAACAAACCTGTCCATCATAATATCCTTGTAGAAAGTAATCTATTACACCAAATGAAGCTGCCGATACATAAGCAAATCTTTGTACGCCTGCTCATAAGAGCCAAGAAAACAGTCAGATCACAAGAAGGAAAATAAAATGTCATCATGGCGTCAAGTGTCAAATAGTGTCTGATAAATTAGGCTAGAACTGAGAATAAAGCAACATAAGTATCGTATCATTTCTTGCTTTTCCTTTAATTACTAGTTAAAAATTGTATCCTCTCATAAACTACATACATACATTCGCATAAAAGTTCCAGTAACGTAGGTCGAGATCATATTATCGTAGAGTAAAGAAGAATCAACAAAAAGGCACGATAGACCGAAATAGTAGTTGTATGCATACTTTTGAAAATTGTTTCATGCCAATCAGCATGGGTGAAGCATATCGTCCAACACAAGGAATTGCATCGAGAAATCAAAACCAGCAATGTGGGCATGCAAGAGAACAACTTCTTTTTCAGTGATCGATCAATGAATGAGACAAGTCGACCCCACCTAGTTGGATAAAGCTTGGTTGTGATTGTTGAGCAATGAATGAGACAGAAGAAGAACTATTCTAGTTTTCTTCTGCATCAAAGAGGTGACCTTCTTCCTCCAGTGACCAAATAACACATGAGGCAGGCTACTGTGACATCCTATTTCATTGTAAGGGTTAGGGCTTGATAAAGAAGAAGCTGCTTTCATCTAATGACCGAGCAACATTGATATCGACCAAACGGCTTCTTATCCAATGTTCTTATCTTTTTCCTGCTATTGCTACAGCTAGAGTCGACATAGGCACCTAGAAGTGACAATTCAAGTTGGTGCGCCATCAATGGATCTTATCTCATTGATCCATAACACGTTTAACACAAACATTTATAAATGGGTTAGATGCCATAAACAAATCAAGTGACACGACCCTCTTAATTAAATGGGTCATAAACCTGTAACACAATATAACCCATTTAACAAACTCAAATAAATTTTGAATGAAGATGACATACTATTTTAAATAATTATACACAAAGCTAAGAAACATAGGCCATAGGAGTAAATTCTATAATTTATATGTTATTATTTTATATATTTACAATTTAATATTAGATTATATATTTTTAACTTATATAAATGGGTCATTAACAGTTTGACCGACTCCTGAACTTGTTTAGTTTAACCCCAAAACTACAAAATTGGGTGGAAGTGTGTCATGCAAAAGGGTTATATCAGCTTTTGCCATCCAATAGTTGATACTGTATCGACACTCGACACTGACATGACTGACACTGAGATTCATACCTAGCTCAGAATGGGGTTTTAAACTTACTGCGTGTATTAGAATAAGTCAAATTGAGCCTAGAACTACAAAGTCAAAAAGGAGTCAGATTCCCTTTAATGTGCCATATTTTTTAGAAAATAGAAATAATGACTGGTTATTCTAACATTAAAAGGGAATTCTTATTTTCTCAAGAATAATCATTGTCATTTTCAGGAATTATAGCATTCATACCTGCCTCAACGTCCTGCTATATCCTAAGAGGATTCAGCAGACATTAGGTCCCAAATGTATGACAATTAGGTATCAAAATGCATTATCAGAAACTAAAACTAAAAAGTTAAACCCTAAGAATAAAGGCCCAGGAGAAAGATGTAAACCTTGTTCTGAAGCAACTTGTACAGCATTGACATTTGCAGTCCCATTGAGTGTCCGCATATGGGAAGGGGATCCAAAGCCTCCAACACAAGACACCTATGAAAATTGATCTTGAGCTTACAGCTTACAGGAATCCATCAACTGATGGAGAATAGATATCTAGTTATTTAGAGACAAATTTCTCTATTTAACGCAGTTTGAATATTAAAAGAAACAAACTACTAACATTGGACGACTTAAATTGAAGATATCTGATTATTTAGAGATAGAATGCCTCTATTTAACTCAATTTGAGTATTAAAAGAAAACTATGTTCAAATCTACCATTGAATGCCACAACAGTAAAAAAAAAAAGACAAAAAATGATTCTCAGCGAGGCCAAAACAAAACTACATTTGGACAATCTGGACAGAGACATTGGCGAAACCTGGTATCTATGCTTAGCAGGGCAATTTAACATTTATTTAGATTTTTATATATCAAGGAAGTCAATAAAACAGAATTTCAAACATTTCTAAAACAAAATTTCAAACATGAAATCTTAGAGGAAAATTTGTTTTTATAATACAAAGATTATGAGGTGTAGTGGAAATACCAGCACAGCACACCCTCATGTCTATCAGTGCACAAAGAAAAGCTTTGGTACTTGGATTCTTCATCCACCTCCTGCATACTTGTGTTGGATACCAACAATTGGACACCGTAACTCTCATTCGACATCTATGTAGTATAATCTCACCACACGTCTTTAGCAAATGCACATATCCAATAGTATAATCAAGTCTCCAACTTCTATTTCACTTCTCGTGTTCTTATAGATAATTTTTATAAACTAACTCTAATATTGTAGAAATAAATTATTTTAAAATGTGTCAAGCAGCCAAATGCAATTTAATCAGTCAGCGGAAAAGAATTATACAAGTAATACATACCACAGAAGTTGCATTACTCATAGCATCCTTCAAAGATTCAGGCTCAAGAAGGTTTCCTGCCAAATAAAAAACATAACTATTTGAGAGGTGAACTATATGTGTTTTAAGAGTTTTTTTTTTTCTAACCTTTGTACCACTCAACTTTATCAGCCCAGGATTCACGTATTGATGGCCTACCAGACCTGGCTACGAGATCAAGTGTCAAAAGCAAGCATAATGTTCATTTGTTCTCAGATAATTTTGGAGCAACATAGGACACATCTTAAAAAAAAAGCATATCTGAACTAGAAGCAGCTCAAACATTTATCAAAAGTTTGAAGGACACAGCATGCAGAAAGATACTTTAAAGATTGATTTCTTAACCCAGTGCTTGCAGAAGAAATAGAAGAACATCCAGAATTTACCTTAAGGGTGTGTTTGGCAGTTCTTGAGAAAGAAAGAAAGAAGAGATAGCGAGAGCAATGGATAGGAATTGAGAGTATCCCTCGTTTGGAAGCTATTATCCAGACAAATAAGGGAGAGAGCAAATTATCCATTCTTTAACTCGTAGAGAAAGATGTTCCAGTAACCTAATAAAATAATAATTCTCATTACTTTCTCTATTTTCCTTTTGTATCCTCAGTTCCAGTTTGGCAAGAATTAAGCTTGAAGGAAAAAGGAATGTGCAAACCTTGCCTATCCCTTATTAAGACTTCCAAACAAGGGTTAACTCCCTTTCAACCTCTTCCTCCCTCTCCTCACACACACTAAGTTTTCACAAGATTCTTAGATGACAGTTAGATAGGGGCAAAACTTGCAAATATATTACTGAATATTAAATCAATGAGTGTTCATCAGCAAAGGTTATATAAAAAAGACATCATTTTAGCTCAGAGAATATGAACCACAAAACAAGAGATAGCTGACCAAATGAATTTTTAATACACTGCTCCTAAAAGAAAAAATGGGCCACCCATTCACTTAGCCATTTTGAAAAAACCTCGACACTCTTCATGCAATGAAAACGATCACATTGTAGAATAATGACAACATTTTGAAAAAGTATAAGTATGTTTTGCAGTATAGACAAGCTACCCAGGAAGCTACAAACCAAATGATCATAGCATGCATCAAAGAAACCACCTGCTGAGACTAGAAACAGATAATCCTTGCGCCAACGCCTCTTTGCAGACATGTGATCCAACAAAACCATTGCCACCCAGTACAAGTAGCTGTTACAACAAACATAATATCAGGAGGAGAGGGGGAAAGTAGCAGAAAGCTCGTCTGAGCATGAAATCCAACAAAACCTTCGTAGATGATCGCGCACTTTCTGCTTCCTCAGCTTTCAGAGGTTCGTCTAACCGATTTGATTCGCTCGACAATGATCTTCCATATCTGGAGAGACCAGCACGACTGTTTTTCACATTCATAAAAAAGAATAATAATAAATAAAAAATTTAAGGAAACAAATTGCATCAGTTCAAAACAAAATCAATCATGAAGATTGAAGACACTTCCTTAAACCCTTGTATCCTTTCCCAATTTCATACTCCAAATGGAAGACCAAAAATTAGGTCGCGATTTGCCGATAATAGATAGTAAATTGGGCGTAAAGAGGGAGGGGGGGGGAGCGGCGCTTACAGGGAGCGGGAGGCTGAACGCGAGACGACGGAGCTCATCGCCGGAACCCTAGATCTGGTCCTTCTTCTTCTTCTCGGAGTTCAAGAGGAAGTGGGGATCACGCTCCCTTTTATAGGCGGGATCCTGCTCCTTCTAGAAGCGAGCCGGTTGATGAGTCAGTTCCCGTCGTTGACCGGCAGTGAAATGAAAAATAATAATAATAATGACGTCACTTTTCTTAATTTATGTCGGATTATTAAATTCCAATAATTATAATTGCTGATCACATGTTTAGCACGTGACGTTGGGTCAGCAAAGCCTTTCTTCTAGGGCGTTCGTTCCTTGTGATCCCTGCGAGATCTTCTCCGCCTCTTCCTTCTCCAGGTGACGCAAGGCGTGCAGCGAGAGGAGCGGAGCTTACCGTCTCTTTCCGGTGCGATCGCTTCTTCCTTGCACCTATTCCAAGAGTATTTTGTGGAATCAACGACCTGCAGCAGCGGTAAGCCCTAGAGCTTCGTTCTCCTTCTTTTTCTTCTGCTATTTCGATCTTGTCCTGAACCCTTTTCTTCCCCATTGCGGACAGTGGTTGTAGCAAGGATCGTTCAGTAGCTAACAATGACTACTTGTTGGATTATCAGTTTGTTGTTGTCGTTCTTCGTCTGTGTAGCCTAATTGATGGTGTTTGGCTTCTAATAAGGCTCTATCGTCTAGGTTCATCCTATGGAGGAGAAACCTAACAGAAAAGCTCCTTTATACATATAGATAATGACAAAAACACTTCGTTTGATGCTTGGAAACATGTTAGTTTCTTCGATTACACTTTTGTGCTTGTTTATCATGCTATTATGCGATCTATGCTAGTGATTAGTTGTATGTTGCGCCATGTTGCATGCCTTTGGTAATGCATATGCCACATGGTACAGTGGTTGGCACTAGTCTTGTTGTTAGATTTATCACATCAACAAATGGATCCTTTCTTGCCTATGGAGAGAATCCTCTTGGAGAGTGACAATTATGACTTTGAATAGCATATCTACATTTTAAAGTCTAGATCAAAAATTATATAAAATTCACTATTTGTGCTCGCCTTTCATGGAGATAATTGAATGTAATGAATTAACATATGAACATAAAAGGGGCCTCTGCAGGAACACTTTCGATGTTTGGCATTTCATTCGGACAGCTATTTCTTGTTATTGGGGCTGCTGCAGTCCTAGTTAGTATGCATCTTTTGCCTTCTCCTTTTTTTAGTCGAGCTTATTCGATTCAGCTGTTATAGTTAAGTTCAATCCTTTCCCTGTTACATAACCAGAACCAAAAGATCTCCCAGTTATTGCAAAGACAGCTGGGAGATTAGTAGGAAAAGCTGTTGGACATGTCTTGTTGTTTCGTGGCCAGTTGCAACCTATCATAGAGCAATCTGAAGCTACCAAGGTACTATTTTTTCTTCGTTTTCTCTTCAATCGGTGTTTTCTGAACTGCTATAAGATGGCAAAGATTAACCAGTATAATTGGATTTCAGCTTCTCCAATGCACTTTTTTGGCTACATTATCCTATCTGATTTCGTCTGCATCCCTTGTGGTTCGCGTTTATATAGGTGCACAAAGAACTCCGAGATGCCATTGCTCAATATGAAGTAATTCGTCATGAAATTAGAAACTTGGGAATTCTTCACCCAGATCCATTTACGCGGAGGCTGGACATTCTGGAATCACAGCAAAGCAGTAGTATGTTCTTCAACCTCTATCATAAGATCCAGAATTCCTTGTTTCCTTTTTGTTTCTTTGCCCTGCTGCTCTGAGTAATAGCTAAGGATACTTCTCTCAGCTGGTTCTGATATAGCTGATGAAACCAAAGAAGAAAATGCACAAATCACTACAATCCCTCAGGTTTTACTAAACTCACTTATTCTATATATTATTTCTGTGCGATTAGACCTGTGTATTTATTGTGTCATCCTCTTTAGGATCTCAATCGAACAAATTCAGCTTCTTCTAGATTGCACGGCCAAGCAAACTCATATGCCCAGCTAGTTCAAGATTTAGCCACCAAATCAGGAACTTCTGGTATTCGAGAAGATGCTACAAACCCTAATATTAGTGTGGTTTGTTTACTTTTCTAGCAGCATCGATCTCATTTGACTTAACAATTCAATTTACTTATTTCTTCTACTTTCTTTTTACACTTTAGGATCTTGATAAAGAAAATTCATCTTCTACTCTGCATAGCCGAGCGATCGCCTATGCCAAGTTTGCTGAAGCTTTAGACAACGAATCAGGTCCTGCAACTCATGAGACTGAGGTGAAACCTATCGCCGAGGGCGGTCTGCCCAATGTACTGCCTGTATCTGCTGAAACTTTAGGATTACTTCCCAAGCATAGTGGTAAACCCTAATCCCTTTTCTTTTTTTATTTAAATTGCACTTTGTTTTGAAATCCAAAATCGTTTGATGTGATGACAGAAGAAATTAACGGCTCCGACATTATGCTCGAAGCAATGTTGGAAGAACAAGTCGCACACAAGGCCAAAGACTTCTTCTCACAACCGGAGAATCAACTACCTACTCAGTAAGAGATTTCAGAATCTATACGATGTTATATTCTGAAATTTAATTTCCTCTATAGATCTACTTGTTCTAAGGGTTATTTGAGGTGATCGTTGTGAATTTTCTTCTGATTAGTTATCGAATGGGCTTGGTTTTATGCTCGATTAGGGGGTTTTCGAACTCACATCTTGGGTTTAGGATCTAAGTTCAGATTGAAATCAAACTAAACTGAATAATTTTACTTAGTATCCAAATCGAAATCAAGTTTTTTCGGTTTGGTTTTATTTATTGGATTCAGGTCACAGAAGTTCATCTATGAAATAAATTGAACTAGTTTAGGATTGACATGCACAAAACTATAGGAGGTTCTTGGCTCGACTGTTTAAGAGAACTACACAAGGTTATTAACAATGATAAAGGAGCTAAACCAAATCGAGCTGAATTTAGTAATATTAAAATTCACTTATTTATTTTATTAACTTTAATAAAAACTTTATTGAATTTTAACTTTAACAATCTCAGTTAGTAATATAATTATCCTTGTAATAGTTAAATTTAATATATTATAGATAATTTATAAAATATTAGAAATGCCCAGGAAAATAAGCCATAATAAGATTATCTTTTGGGAGAAAATACAGAGAGTTACTATAGTAATGAATTGATGGGCGTCAATACAGAGTTCCAGAGAAAAGGTTGGATCATATTCGATCACATAGTTTTGTTCTGCATTGACTCAAAGCTGTGACCACAAGATCATTCAGTAACAACTTGATCGTTGCACCAACACTTTCATTCTTGATGGGCATTATATAATTTCAGAAAACGAAAGCTTAATTATTACAATATTATGGTTGGAAAACACCAACAAAATACTCCAAACTAAAAATGAAATTTAAAAAAA
>JBBUKS010000078.1:450996-466787 GCA_038050645.1 Hedychium gardnerianum | reverse complement strand
ATTAACAATCTAATCAAGAAAGGATCAACACTACAACTTCATAAGCATATCAAATTCAAACACTTAGGTATTCCACATTTTAAATTCACCTCCAATGATTCAAGGATACAACAAACACTAGACAATAATCACATATCTACACAATTCCAATTTTAATTCAAACCCTAAATTTCAATATCTTATACAAGACAACAACTAGTCATTTATTCAATTCATAGCTACAATTCAATATATCAAGATAATTTATCAAACATACTCCAATTACCAAATTCAAATCTTACCATACATCTTATATCCTCTTACACCCATGCTACACAATTCAAACTTACATCTCTACTCAATCATCAATCGATGAACAAATGACCACAACCAAATTCACATCTAACAACAATATGAATCTATAAACAAAACTAGTTTTAATCCCTAACAACCTGAAATTCATAGCCTAGGTTAATTACTTGCTGTTGTGGTGGCTGGATCAGAGCAGAAAATGGTCGGTAGCTGCTATATTGGCCAAAATTTGAACAGCAAACCCTAGCCAAAATTCTCCCAACCGAAACCACTTGTTTCCAATTGGCAGAAGACCAAATAAACCCCTAAATCAAGCCTTAAACTAACTCACTATTACTAATCACCCTTACCTTGTTGTGGTGACTACCAGATCTTCAAACTAGCCAGAGGTGGCCATTGACCAGCAACGAAATGGGGCTACAGTGGCTGTACCAAGACAGTCGGAGAAATCTGATGTGTCGAACACAAGATTGGAGTAATAAGATGGCTGGAAAGGTTGATCGTAGTGGATGGCGATGAGTAGGACTGATGTCTACTCACAGTGGCCGGAGAAATGAGAGAGGAGAGGAGGAAAGGGAGTCGGCGACTCTGGGCTGGCCGAACTTGACAGCGCTCTCTTGCAATCAGTGACCGGCAGTAGCGGGGAGGGTCGGCGATGGAGATCGAGAGGAGAGAGCTTGTCGGCGATGCTCAAGTGAGGAGAGAGCTCGGCGGTGATGCGGCGGCGACGATGCGACAAAAGAGATGGCGACGATTTGGGGTCAAGAGTGCGCGATCGGGAGAGAAAGCAGAGAGCTGATCGATTGGGGAGAAAGTAGAGAGTTGATCAATTGGGGAGAAGAGTTGTGTGCTGCTCGGTGGTATTTAGGGGATGAGGAGAGATAGAGGTAGGTTTAAATAGATCAACTTTAGGTTAATAAATTCAACTTAGGGTTTGAATTTATAACCTCAAGATTAATTAAGTTTATCAACTCCTCTGTAATTGATATTCCAAACAGGCTTTTCAAAAGCCTATTATTTATATCCCCATAAACTTCTCCAATTAGCTCCGATTACATCTAGAATTTTTTTCTAAAATTTGAAATAAATTCTATAAATTTATTTCTCTGTTAACGTATATTATTTTATTATTTTTAATTATCATATTTAATAAATATTTTTTAATTATTATTATAAAAATCTAATTTTACTTAGTGATTTTCAAAAACTCTGGACTTAGCCTAGGCTTGCCCATAGAAATTATGAACCTATAGATTTAGGCAGCTAGCATCTCATAAGCACACTAAGTTATCTTGTTTGTGTTTTCAAACATTTAGAATGGTGTGAGATGCTTAAGTCTAAGTCTGGATTTCAGATTCTTATATTAGTGCATTATTATAAATCTAAGCTAAAAATATCAAATTATATTAATCAAGTTAAGTGTTCCTTCTTAGTACACTACCAGATGGAATCATACACTTAACTTAACTGACTTAGTGAAAACTACTACCTTTGGTAGTTAGCCAGTAACAAAAGTCAGACATTTAAAAAAAAGGAACTATTTTATAGATGAGTTGTTTTTTATTATTATTAAAGTAAAACATGTTTGGACTATAAGGACATTGTTCCCCATCATTTATGTTTCTTACTTTATGTTGCTTACTTGATCTATTTGCTTACTTTGTTTAGTTTTTCTTGCATTTACTACTTGTTAGAAAAATATTTTTCAAAATTTAATTTTGAAAATGCTTGAAAAATATTTTTACAAAATTCAATTTTGAAAATGCTTTAAAAATATTTTTTAAAAAATCAATGTTTAAATGCTTGAAAAATATTTTTGCAAAATTCAATTTTGAAATGCTTGAAAAATATTTTTGCAAAAATCAATTTTGAAAATGCTTAAAAAATATTTTTGGAAATTTTAATTTTGAAAAATACTTGAAAAATATTTCTAAGAATACTATGTTGTATTTTGCTTAAAAAAAATATTTACTTGAAAAATACTTTGAAGATCTTAAAATATTTTTATCAAACTCTAAGTATTTTTTCAAAATCCAAATATTCTTATGTTTGCTTTAACTCTCTATTATTTTTTATATATGTCAAAGGGGGAGAGATGAGTTAAAAGTTAAGGAAAGTTAAGAATCTCTTTAAAAATACTAAGACCTTAACCTCAAGGGGAGGGTTGTAATTAAGGGGGAGCAAGAGCAACCTTTTTAGTTTCTTTAATTTAAAAATCTTTTTAAAAGGTTGTTTCTTTATTATAGTAAAATCTTTACTTGCTATAAAATTTGTACTTGTTATATGTTTCACTTAACTTTGAACTAGTTTCCATAAATCAAAAAGAGGGAGATTGTTGGTGCTGAAAGCATCAGCTAATCGAACATATGTTTTGGTAGATGGCAATGGTTCAAAGTTAAGGTGTGTTGTGAACTAATGAGTTTGATAGAGTATACAGGAAGCTCAAGCAGAAAGTTCTAAGGGAACTTAAGCAAGGTACAAGTCCTAGTTAAGGCTAGGCAAAGAAGTCCTAGTTAGTTGACTAGGCATGAAGTCCTGATCAGGGGGATTGGGCAATAAAGTCCTGGTCTGGGGGACTGGGCAGAAGTCTGGCCGATCGAGGACAACGGGCAAAATTCGAGGACACTAGGCGGAAAGTCCTGGGACTCGAGGACACCAAGCAGGAGTCTAGATGGGTCGAGGATCGGACATTTAGCAAAAAGTCCCAAAGGTCAAGGTCAGATGCTGAACAAGAAATCCAAACATATTTGGAGGACCAGATATTTGGCAATAAGTACATTCTCTTAAGGGGAGTGGGTGAGGACATGTTCCCCGTTGAGGGAACAGTAAGCTTCGGTGTTGTCAAAAAATTATGAATCATGTTTTTACACCCCTTTATGCAGTAGAAAATTAAAATATATTTTATGATTTAACAATTAAATCAAAGGAGTGTTCATATGGATTTTGTAACAAATATGAGTATGATCTTTAATCAAGATATGCATTACAATCTAACCATTCAAGTAAGATCCTAAAATCATAACAAAAATAAACTATCATATGATTGATTCATCTAATACTAATTTAATCATTTTAATTTAGACATGCTAAACTATCTAATTTAAATATACTAAATCTTTTAAGCATAACCTAAATAAAACTATCAATAAACATATGAATCAAAACATAAGTAAAAACATACCTCAAAAATAACCTTTGTTTGGGGATGTCACCAACTATTCCGGGTTTAGAGAAATAGCTCTTTTAATGATTGTCTCAAACTCGTGCTTCCTCTGTCTAATCTAGTTCATGATCGAAGTCACCTTTCCAACACTTGATTGCACTAGAGATCAAGTGTTGTTTTTCGTCGAGATGATAGAAAATCTTCCTCGAAGATGAAGGGGATGCTGCCCAAATACCCCTTCACAAGAGGTTGCCCAAAGAACCCTCAACAAGGGGTGGCAACAATCCTTCTTTAGAGAAGAGAATAAGAGACAAAGAAATAGATTTCTCTTAATGAAAGAAAGGGAAGAAGATCCTTATCTTCTTCCTTTGAGAATGAAGGGGCAGCAACTTGGGAGAGGGAGCTCCTCCTCCTCCCCTTTTTCCTTTCACTTTTTCTCTCTTACCCTATTCCAAGGATGGCCACTCAATTTATAGCTCATCATCTCTCCAAGGAAGATGACGAGATATGTGTCTCTTCATCTCTCCAAGGAAGATGAAGAGATATGTGTCTCATTATATCTCCAAGGAAGATGAAGATATGTATGTCTCATCATTACTCCAAGGAAAATGAAGAGACATGTGTAGCTAAGAAAAACAAATTGAACCTAGCCATTTTCTTTCTTCCATCTTGTCCCATTAGATATTAGAACTTTTCTAAAGATCAATAATGTGAGTCCATCATAATCATATTAATGATAGCATTTGATCTTATTAAACTTTAGTTGTCAATTCATAGTTTGATCACAATAAACTTTATTCGCCAAATTCAACTACTTCAATTTGACTTTCTCAACGGGAAATAGGGAAAGCAATACTTGTGTGACCATCAATGGTTCAGGGATACAGCTAGCCATGGGTTCACAACTCTTTGTAATTCAGGACGATGCTCGTCCTTTATTTGGGCATACCCTTAATAGTCTCATCCTATGATCAATTACTTGATTATAGGATATCATAACTAATTCTGATTAGCACCAAACGAATCATGGTAAGAGCGTCTAGCAGCACCGCCCCAAGACTCCCTAAGTATCACTGAATAATGCTTGCAAGAACCAGTTGATTATAGTTAATGTACAGTCTGATCCCTTCATCACATATATCTCAGTCGTATCTATAACCATTGGTACATCGAGGGTTGTATATTGATTCGACAACCATGTAATGTATCTTACAGTGACAACGCATGTGTAACTAGGAAACTCCTTTCCTAAAGCACATCTTACAACTTTGATCAGAGATTTCATACACTATATGACAATATATTACATAGGATATCCATACCTATGGGTGTATGTTGAATCCCCGACTACAATGCACTGACTCCTATACGTTTTGTTACTACACCCAATCTCACCACCTAATGACCCTAATGGAGTCGGTAAATGAGTCAAAATATAGCCCCAGCATATAGAGTCTCAGTGTTGTCTTGGGTCATAAGGACTACTAGTGTACAATCACAACCAAGGACTTATCCACTCAATAAATGATAACCACTTGAAAAGTCCGTGTGAGGGTAGTTCGATGAATTTATCATATAATCATCCATCTGTATGCTTGAATATTTCTATGTCCTTACCAATGAAACATGGTACACTACATCACAAATGCTAGTCTCTAACTCGAGCAGTCTTTTATCCTTATTTATTATGCGGCCCAATTGACTAAGAACATGTTTAGAATATCCAGTGAATATTGATGCATTTCATGATGGTTATCATATGTACCACCACATCTCACTATAGTATATTCAAGAACTTTATCTATGCATCTAGCATGGGTATAAAGATAAAGTAAATGGCATACTAAATTAAATTATATTAAAATAAAGGTTATTTATTTATAAGAGTCCATAAAGTCCTAGCCAATAGTTGGCTTGTAGGGCACCTACTCTAATAGTCGGTTCGACCTAGGGTTTCACCGAAAACCTAAAAGTCAGAATCGGATAGTCCCGAGATTGGTAAGATTATTTTTACTATGTTTTCTATGCTAACATTATGATGCAGGAAAGATAAGCCTGGAAAAGTGATCCAGGCGCCTGGAATGGATCCAAGCTCCCTAAGCCGATTCAGGCGCCTCAAAGGGATTAAGTCGCCTCAATCACATCAACACGTAGTGGGATGAGGTGACAGCTCTTGGTTGGTCAGCGCACGTCAACAACCAGGCGCCTCAAAGGGATTGAGGTGCCTACGTTGGGATAGAGTCGTCCAAAGTCACGCTGCGACCAAATCTAGCCACGTCAGCGCTTGAGGCGCCTCAAAAGGATTGAGGCACCTGGAAGTGGATAAGGCGTGGCTAACTCGGATCTGATCATATCGACTCTGGATAGAGGCGCCTCAATGGTAATAGAGGCGCTTAGATGAGTCAATAAAAGAGTACTTGGACCAGCAGCTCTAAACAAGAATTACATATGATTTTTGTGCTCAGACGCTGCTTCAAAAATCTCTCCATGACACCATAACGATGCTCCAATGACTATGCTCAAGCTTCAACTTTAAAGTCGTTAGTAAACTTTTTTTTAATTGTACTTTCATTTTGATATCTATTTTAAATCATTGTGCTATTAGTGTATTGCCCAACGAAAGCACTCATACAAGTGCGAGCCTTGGATTAGCCGTCGCTGGGCGGTGAACCAAGTAAAACCAACGTATCGACTGTGTGTTTACTTCTGCTTCTATCTCTGTAATGTTCTGCTATATTAACTCGAGATTTATGAAAAATGTGGGGGAAAAAACACGAGCATTATTTACCCCCTCCCCCCTCTAGCATTGTCTTTCGATCCTACAGCTTCCCTATTGACTGGGGGCTCCCTGATCGCCTATAAAGGGATCAAATCTGATCTTGGCCTGGCCAGTCGCCCATACACCCTTAGTCGTCCCGACCTAGCTATGGATTCCTAGACCCTCTGACTTCACTCATCGAGAGTTATCACCAGCCAATTGTCCCGAACTCCCCTCAGTCATCTAGAACTGTCAAACAACTTCCCTATAGTTGTTACACGTAATGAGTAGGATATAAGATTTAAAGTTACTCACATTTTACCTGACTAGATTTTGAGCCATCTAGATTCGGTGGTCAAGCAATCAGCTTCCAGCTAATTTCACCTGACTTATTTGCTAAGCAATCAGCCTCCAGCTGATTCTATACACTTGAACTTATTTTTGTAAGATCGTAGAAAGCGCTAGCGGGGGTGAATAGCGCTCGTGACTTTTCATGTTTTTCGTTGAAACTTGAGAGACAACGCAACAGAAAACAAAAACAAATAAAGAACAATGATAACGCTTTATTGTTACTTGGTTCATAGTCCGACGACTGCTAGATCAAGGCCCACATCTGTTGGGTACTTTCGTTGGGCAATTCACTAAAAAAGTCTTCTTCTCTGAATATAAATTTGGAGATGGAGACTTGCCTTTTTATAAAGATAAGAGAAGGTAACACGTTAATCATTTCCTTTTTAAAACTGAGTACAAAAAAAGATGAATACTATTAAATTAAATTTACCAAAGACAGACTGAGATCTTGAAAGTGAGCGTTGTCGTCGAAGCAGCATTTCGGCATCGTAGAAAAAATTCGGAGCAACGTGAAAGTTGTTTGAACATAATAGAATCAGTGCTCAAGGCTCTGGTCGAAGTCTACCTATATAGGCTGATCCAAGCGCCTCAATCCCTTTAAGGCACCTCAATAGAGGCTGACATGGCGAGCTCTTGGCGAAGCTCTATCCGGCAACTCTTATCCCGATTCAGGCACCTGGATCCTTCCGAGCGCCTAGGAGCTAATATGCGCCAACCAACCGGTGTCTACCACCTCAGTTGCCTTTGTGGTTGAGTTCAAGTCATCTAGGTCACCTGGATCAATTTGGTCGCCCAGACCTCCAGGCGCTTGGATCTATATAGGTGCTTGGAATTCTCTAACTCCATCTTTTGAGTTCCTGCATCACAGAGTTAGCACAACATGCATAATAAAGATCATTATAAGTAATTTGACAGTCTCGGGATTGTCTGATTCTGACTTTCATATTTTCGGTTAAATCCTAGGTCGAATTTACACTTACTGTTCTCTTTTTAGGAACGTGTCTGCACCTACTCCTCTTAGGAGAGATTATCTGTTGCCAAACATCTAGTCCTCCAGACCTGTTTGGATTTTTGCTCAGTATCCGATCTTGACCTTCGGGACTTCCATCTAGACGTCCGATCCTCAACCCATCTAAACATCTGCCTAGTGTCTTCGACCCCCAGGGCTTCCTGCCTAGTGTCCTTGACCCCTAGGACTTCTGTCTGATGTCCTTGTCAAGTCCCATAAACCAGGACTTCCTTGCCCAGTCCACTCAACTAGGACTTCTTTGCCAGTCCACTCGACCAAGACTTCTTTGCCTAGTCCAACCGACCATGACTTCTTTGCCTAGCCTCAACTAGGACTTTCTGGTTAAGCTACCTACATACTCAGTCAAGCTCATTAGATAACAATCAACCTTAACTTTTAACCTTTGCCAACATCAAAACCCGGTTCGATTATCTGGTTCTCCTTACACCAACAGTTTTACCAAGCAATCAGCCTCTACCTAATTCTATACACTTGGACTTATCTTGCCAAGCAATCAGCCTCCAACTGATTCTACATACTTGGACTTGATTCACCTAGTACCCAACTAGGAATTTTCTCGCTTAGTTCCCAACCAAGACTTTAGTTGTCTAGCTTCACTCACTAGGACTTTTCATTCACCTAGCTCTCAACTAGGAATTTCACTATTTGGTTCACAACCAAAACTTTAGCTGTCTAGCTTCACTCACTAGGACTTTTCATTCACCTATCTCTCGGCTAGGAATTTCACAATTTAGTTCACAACCAAAACTTTAGCTGTTTAGCTTCACTCACTAGAATTTTTCACTAGTCAAGTTCTATGCACCGACACACTTGACACCAAATCATTATATTTCACTAAACCTAACTTTAACCTTAGTCATACATCAAAACCTTGGATTAAAATATTATGCTCCCAACACCAACAGACGTTGCATCATATTTTTGGAGCGAGACGAGAGTAGGAAGTTGCTCAGAAGTGTTGTTTTTGGCTTCTACTTGCAGGGTTCTTTATAGAGTCTCTCCAGTCGACTGGACAAGCTTCGGGCGACCCCATCTCGGCCTCATTTGATGTGACTCCATGATTTATCCATCTCCTATCGCCTAGACCCATTTTGATTGCTTGGACTCATTTTGATCGCCTAGAGATCTAGTCGCCTAGAGATATGATCATCTGGAAATGATTCGGTCGCTTGGAGATCCGATCGCCTGGAGTCAATTGATTCTAGCCACTTGTCGATCTCAAGTCTCTGCACCATAGAGTTAGCATAATGATGTAATATGAGTAAGTTGAACAGTTACAACTATCATGATCTCGACTCAGGATTTCTAGTGAAATCTTAGGTCAGATCAATGCCTATTATTCCCATGACGAGAACGTGTCCTCACCATTCTTCCTTCCAGAAGAATCTCTCCACTCAGAAGAAATTTACCTATTGTCAAACAATCAGTCCTCCTGACATTTTTGGACTTTTGCTCGGGATCCAATCCTCTGACCCCCAGGGCTTCCTTTAATGTTGGTCCTTGCTTGATCCATTGACTTGCTAGACATCCGGTCTACTGACCCTCCTAGTCTTCCCGCCTAATGTCCTCAATCTGTCAAGTCTTCCACCTTATTTAGTATCCAGTCTAGCTGACCTATTAAGACTTTCACTTGCCTAGACTTACTAGGACTTCCACTTGCCTAGTCTTACTAGGACTTCCTAGTTGAACTACCTGCATACTTGATCAACCCTGTTAGACCATAATTAAGCTTAAATTTGAACCTTTTCCAATATCAAAACCAAGGTTTGATTATCTGAAGCTCCATGCACCAACAGATAGGACTAGACTAATTTGTTAGAGATTATGATGCATCGTTCACACACATAGATCTAGATTGCGAGTTTTGCTTGAGGACAAGCAAAGGTTTAAGTCTGAGGGTATTTGATATGTGTATTTCATGCATGGATTTCAGTATTGTTTTGCATATATGTTATTTCATCTCATGAGCATATTTTTCATACTTGCATCTTCTTTTTATTGTTTTCATCCTTTTTGTTTGAAGATCTGCTCCTTGTGTGTTTTTAATTAACAGGACATGAAATTGGAGCTAAATCTGAGTTTATAAGCCTTTGAATGTGAATTCAAACCAAGGAGCATGCTCTGCCTTATCTCATGACATGGGCATGTTCCTCCACTTGAAGATAGATGAAAAATGGAGCAACAAAGGAGTCCATAGCTTCCAACACACCCAAGTCGTGCCCACGAGCATGGTCATGTTAGAAGACTCATCTTCTAACATTCCCCAACTGTGCCAACTAGCATGGTCGTGTTGCTTGCTGCCCCGTGGTGAGACAAAAATAGCATAACAAACTTCAAACAGACATAATTTTTGACTTGGATTGAGCTACTAGGCCCACAACCTATCGAATCAAAGCTCTTTCGGAGATCTACAGTTTGGTATATGATAGAACCCATAACAGTTGAGTTTTAGGCACCAAAACATTATTTTCGTTGATATGTGATAGTACCTCCTATTTTTATGGCAATTTTGTATCCTAGGAAAGTGCCTCCAATTTGTTAGGAAAATTTGTTAGTTTTGGTATCCATGGAGGCTATAAAGGAACCAAGGGAGCATTTGTTTTAAGGCATCAAGGGATCAAGGGGTTCTCCCCTCTCTAGGAGAAAGGGTTTCCTTGCCACAAGGACCCCTAGGAGAGTTGTTCCAAGGAGCCGTCAAAGTTTCCATCCACCCTAGGAGCTTGGAGTTTTTCTGAAGATGTCGGTGACATCGAGTCTAAGCTTCCTCTTCTCTTTTCTCTCTATTTTGAATTGTAGGATGTCTTCTTCTTCATCTCTTGCATGTAATTCCTGTGGTGCAAGATGCATCATATGATCGAACTTGAGGTTTTGATCTTGGCAATAAGTTCAAGTTAAGTCTTGTGGTACTCTGATATGTTGATTGAGCTTGCAAGGAAGTCCAGTCCTAATTGAGGCTAGGCAAGGGAAAGACCTAGTTGCAACTAGGCAAAGAAGTTCTGGTCAGAGGGACTAGGCTGAAGTCTTGGCAGATCGAGGTCATCGGAAAGGAAGTCCTGAGGGTCAAGGACACCAGGAAGGAAGACCTAGGGGGCGAGGACACCAGACGGAAGTCAAGATAATTCAAGGGCCAGAGGTCTAGTAGAAAGTCCCGAGGGTCAAGATCAGGCTGAGTGAAAGTCCAAGCGGGTTGGGTGGACCAAGGCTTGGCATCAAGTAAACTCTCTCGAGTGGAGTGGTGAGGACGCGCTCTCGGAAAGAGAGCAATAGGTGTTAGTCCAAGCTAAGATCTCATGGGAGATCTAAAATTGAGATCGGAGAGCTGTCGATCATAATCATATTTATCTATTGTGCTAACGATGTGATGTAGGAAGCTAACAAATGGAGTTGGCCAGAAAATGGGATCCAAGCGCCTCTATCACCTTCAAGCGCTTGGACTATCAAGGCACCTCTATCACATTCAGACGCTTGGATAGAGCTGAATACTTGAGAGAGTGAGAGGAGTGATCATATGTGTGATTGAGGGATGAGAGGAGTTCCATGAGAGCACGCCTCCTAGGCATGTGAGCTTGTACATCTTGTGAGAGAGTGAGGGATGAGATTACATGAGAGCACACCTCTTAGACATGTGAGCATGTACATCTTGAGGGAGGGTGAGGATATAGGTGAATAGATCCACCTTAATGATCTATCTAGTCCACAGCAAATGGCTCACGGTAAAGACATACCAAATCCATTTATAGCTGAGGCTTTGCTAAAAAGCCTATGAGGGTGAATAGATCCACCAAAATGACCTATCTAGTCCACAGCAAATGGCTCACGATAAAGACATTGCAAATTCGTTAATAGCTGCCCACCTGCTAAACGTGGGGGGGGGTGATGACAGTGACGGACCAGATCGAGGACACAAGTATTCGCTTCAAATGAACCGACCAGATGAGTAGTGAGGAGAGCACTCATGGACATTGATAGAGCCTAGGTGGTAAGCAGCATGATGGCATGACATACGATTTAGAGCCATGTTGCATGGCCTATTGTCACCTTGGATGGAGGATACGATAGTGAGATTATTAGATGTTGATGACATGGACACTACTGTTTGGCATGATCTATGATGGAGACCCAGAGATTGTTCGATGTTTGATCTCCTGCGGATTGGACGGAAGATACGCTATCGACCGGAGTTTATTGGTTGTGGGATGAGAGACTAAATTGTATGCTTGAGTTTGTAGGCATGAGAGTGGTGGTACCCATTGTGAGCACGTGTACGCCATGCCTCAGATTCCCTCATAGATATGACACTTCGTCAGACATGATACGTGTAGGAATCTTTGGTTTTCTTGTATATCGGTGCTTTCTTTTGATGATATATATTTACCTTTCATCCAAAAAAATTGATATGTTATAGATTAGAACCTACTATTCTAGGGCGTTATTATATTTATTCAGCTAACACAATCATGAAGTAAATATAATAACCAAAACCTTGCCTTTTGTTGATAAATATGATACAATATGTCCTAAGTCAATCAACTCATGATTGGCTCTTAGGGCTGACACTAATAGAATAGTATCAAAATGAAGCATAAACAAGTGAAAACATGGAATAAACGCTCAAATCATGGGATAAAATGTGTGCTAAACTATGCAAAAAAAAAACTATATGTAATACACACATTAGCTGGCAACTGTATCACGGGTGGCTAACGACGCGCTCAAGGCCTCCTCTCACGGTCTCTGCGCGTCGCGAGTGCCGATGACCAACATCAGGCCATCGACGATCGACGTCTGACACCAAAAAGGGTCGGCGACTACCCCGGTAGGCTAACGGTTGGCTAACATGGTTGGTGATGACACGTTCATCGCAGTTCTTGCGGCGTGCGACGTGGAGGCATGTGGCAAAGAAATCATAGGAGAGAGAAGAAGAAAAGATCGTGGTTACTATTTGAGAAATTTTTTGATTTTTATAAATCAAAAAGAAAAAAGAAAAAGAAAAAGAAAACATGGTTTTAAGAAAGAGTTTGATTTTATTAAATCAATAAATAAAAAAAAAGAACTGGATTAGTTTAATGAGACCAATTTGGTCCTATCAAACCCTAGTTTGGTTCAAACCATTAGTTGGTTTAACCAGACCAGTTTGGTCAAAACCAGAATCGGTATGATTCAAAATGGTTCGTTTAATCATACCAGTTTGGTCAAAATCAGAATCGGTCTGATTCCAAATGGTTTGTTTAATCAAACCAGTTTGATTCAATCAAACCAGATTGAATATAATTAGGGTTGGTTTAATTAAATGGATTGGGCTAATCAAAATTGGGCAAGTTTGATTTATTGGGCCGGATCTTTCTAGATTTGTTCTAATAGACCAGATTTGATCAAATGGGCCAGATTGTCTAATGGGTCAAAATTAATTAAATGGACTTAGGTTTAAACAAGAACAACATAGGTTAGACATCCTTGTCCAATTAGATTAGTTCTAATGAGGACAATATACCAAGATTAGGATCTGGTTTCCAAATCGATCGGTCTAGTGTGTCAGTATAGAGCTCCTCAAATAAAGAAAATTTATTTTTCTTATTTGCTTATGTAATATGTGTATTTGTTCTATGCATATGTGTAAATTGAATTGAACCGATTTTGTTAATGGTTTGTCAGTTTTGTACTGACATTATTATTTTCAATTCTAGATGTCACGAATGATATACATGATGACTCATCGTGATGTGCGATAGAATGAGATGAGGGAGGCGATCCAGGAGATTGAGTATGACCCAATTTATGGAGTTAAGGAACACATTGGAATGCTCGATCAATTATTCGGGAAACTCAAGCAACAGGATTTTTCAATCCTCGACAACTATCAAATTTGGGCATTGGTCCAGTCATTACCAACAAGTCTTAGTGAAGTTGTACACCATGTGTGAGGGCGCTATATAGGATGCATCACATATACTAAGCTGTATATAGAGCTACTTCATTACGTGGATCAAGAGAATCCAGAAGTAGATCCAAGTGTGGATTCGACAGGATCTAAGACTGCCCTAGCTGAGCCCAGAAGGATAAAAGGGATTGTGTTGACCATTGCATTAGTGTTTGTCCTAGTGAGAGTGGTGTTAGCTTATCTAGTTTATTAGAGTTATGTTGTTGTTACTGTCGTTATGTACGAACAGTATCAGCCCATTTAGTTTTTGAGAGTCAAGTAATAGATACTATCGTTATATACGAACAGTGTTATTTTATGTTATGTGTTGACAAACCAGGAAAATTTATTATGAGTTAAATGATTAGTTCATTTTATTTAACTTAAATGATTAGTTCATTTTATTTAACTTAAATGATTAGTTCATTTATTTTATTTAATGATTAGTTCATATAATGATTTGTTCATTTAAATGATTAATTCATATCATGATTAGTTTATTTGATGGGATGTGTGTAATATAATTGATCAATGTCAGTTAGATTGGATCATACAAATGATGAGTGGAAACACAGTTACCACAGTTATAGAAAATCAGCTTGCTTTGCTCGGGATTGTACCGAGATGAAAAAGGCAGATCCATGTTTATATTCTTTTCATGAGTATTATGTTGCTAGTTCAGTGTTATTAGCTGATTCTTATCCTTTGTGGATTATAGATTTAGGAGCAACGAACCATGTAGCTCATGATCGAGCTACATACGTGAAGTATCGTTGGGTATCAGCTGGCAACAAATGGATATATGTAGGAAACAATGCAAGAATTGAAGTCAAAGGAGTTGACACTTGCAAACTCAACCTACGTGGTAGACGTACCTTGTTTCTACATGATGTCATTTATGCTCCTGAGATTCGACAGAATTTGGTTTCCGTTACTAGTCTTCTTAACTTGGATTATTGTATAAACTTTTACAGTCGTAGTGTGGAACTTAGAATTAACTCTGTGTTAATTGGATATGGCTATGTATCGAATGGTTTCATGGTTCTTGATGTAGAATCGGATATTAATTATGGTATTAATGGTTGTTTTTCAAACATTGCTCTTACTAGTGATGCAGAAATTAATGATGAAATTTGACATAGTAGATTAGGACATATATAACAAGAATGAATGAATAGATTAGCCAAAGAGGGTCTTCTCGACACTCATGATAAAGTTAACTTGTCTATATGTGAGCATTGTCTTGCTGAAAAAGCAACTAGGAAACCATTTGATAAGGATATAAGAGCTGAATCACCATTTCAATCAATTCATTTGGATATTTGTGGTCCAATGAATGTGAAGGCTAGATATGGAGGTTCCTATTTTATTACATTTATTGATGACTTCACATATTTTGGTCATGTGTATTTGATTTCTCATAAATATGAAGCATTAGATTGCTTTAAACGTTATTTGAACGAAGTAGAGAATCAATTGGAACGTAAGGTTAAAACCTTGCACACTGACCGTAGAGGTGAATATTTGTCTGATCAGTTCAAGACAATGTGTAATGATAAAGAAATTATTAGATAGCTAACAATCCCAGGAACTTCACAGCAAAATGGGGTTGCTGAAAGAAGAAATCAAACTCTTCTAGATATGGTTAGGTCTATGATGGCTCAAGCTAATTTTTTAATTTTCTATTAGGGAGATGTGTTATTAGTAGTAACCTATATACTTAACTGAGTGCCTTCAAAGTTAGTTTTATTTACTCCATATGAACGTTGGACAGGAAGAAAACTAGATTTGAGTAATCTGAGACCCTGGGGGTCAGCTGCCTATGTTCATGATAAGACTCATAAATATAGAAAACTAGGACCTAGGGGTAGAAAGTGTATTTTTATAAGGTACTCTAATACCTCTAAGGCTTATGTTTTCATTGGTGAGCAAAAAGATGGAATCATCTCCGAAATAGAATCGAGAGATGCTACTTTTCTCGAAACTTAGTTCCCAACAAGAGGTGAAGTTGATAAGACAATTTCTCTATTTAAAATAGAGGAAGAGGATAATGTTTCTTTATCAATGGACGAGGTATCACGAGAGATGCCTGAATCTAGTCAACTTAATGGGAGTGATTTACCGATGAATGAGTTAATTTCTCAACAGTTCAACCTATGAAGAAGTAATTGTCAGATTATTCCTCAGAGAAGGTTTGACATTAAGAATGAGGTATTAATGATTCTCCCAGTTGACGATGAGGAACCTTGAACGGTTAAGGAAGCATTGAGATGCTCAATGA
>JBBUKS010000078.1:388554-401015 GCA_038050645.1 Hedychium gardnerianum | reverse complement strand
ATTGTTGCCTTGTGGTACTTATTTGCGTGGTTGTGTTTATTATTATGTCTTTTATATTGCTATACATACCCGTGTTGTGTATTTATGAGTAGTTGTATTATGTATTCAAAAATATTGTCCGCCGTACAGGGGAGGTGCTGTCCGATTTTCGTCGGATAAATATCCTCCCGGGGCGTGACACGTATAGTGAAAACTGATCCCGAGTTTAGTGGATCGGATAAGGTCAAGTTCTTCTATAAAAAGGAGGCCCTGCATTCGAGACAACAACAACAACGATGAAACTATTCAGAACGCTTCTCTCGACTCTTTGCACAAAAGAACCCGCTCAAGCAATATTCTGCGCCGAGATCTTCATCAACACTCAAGCCAGCATCATCTTCATTCTAAGTGTTGGGTAACAAGTATTTTCTATTTATTTACTTTTCTTACTTGCATAAGTTGGTGTAGGTTTGTTACACTAACTTTATTCTATAATCGGATCACTCTTTTGGGAGTTGCTGGAAGAGGATATTAGTGGATTGCCCAATGATACGATCTGAAGGATTGTGGGCCTTGGAGTAGGAGTCGACGAAGGTTCCGAACCAAGTAAACCAATTGTGTACGTTCTTTTTTGTTTTCTTTTCGCTTTTCTGCTGCGTACTCGAAACTTTCGACGAGATTTCAAAATCGAAAAAGAAAAGTTTTTTAAAACACGTGATTCACCCCCCCCCTCTCACATGCACTCGATCCTACACATATCTTGATCATCGCTCTCTGAATATTCCTCTTCAATAATGTTTGCAGATTTCATCGAACTACCTTTGTTCTCTGCAACGTTCTTCTTCATCTCTGGACAATCTCTCTTCATATGACCTTTTCTTCCATACTTGTAGCACGTGATCATCTTCTTCCTCCTCGACTAAGAATGAGCCTTGTTATCATTATCCGATCCATATCGAGATTTGCTCCTACCACGCTTCTGGTTGCTATTTACCACAAGTCCTTCTCCCTGAGAAACTTCGTCATTTGCTTTCTTCCTTTAATGAAAACCTAACAATGCACTTGTGACCTCCTCCAATTTAAGAGTTTCCTTACCCCACATTAACGTAGCAACCAAATTCTCGTACATAGGAGATGAAGGTAGAGAATTCAATAACATCAACACCTTGTCTTCATCCTCGATCTTCACATCAACCCGCTTCAAATCGCTCATGATCTAGTTGAATAAGTTGATGTGTTGGCTCAGGTCGGTTCCCTCCATCATCTTCAGCCTATATAACTTTTGCTTGAGATACAATTTGTTTGTTAATGACTTTGACATGTACCGACTTTTCAACTTTTGCCAAACTATCATTGGTGACTCCACGTCCATGACATGGTACATCATATCATTCGTAAGACAAAGCCTGATTGTTGTCATTGTCTTCACCTGAAGTTCTTCCCGATTTGATCTCTCAATGCTTTCTGATTTCCTTTATCCTGACACCTTCACCATGTTTTATTGCATCAATAAGTCCTTGACCCTCCTTTTTCATAATCTAAAGTTCTCAGTTCCGTCAAACTTCATCATATCAAACTTCGCAGAAGACGTCCCCACATGTTGAAAAATATCAGCCAAAATCTCACTCTGATATCAATTATTTCGAAAATAAGGGCAACACCTCTCAACTTTTAATGCGAAAGAAGAGGAAGAGAGAAAGAGATCATGCGGAGCAACGAGACAAAGACGCACACGAAAGAGCAAACACGAGGAAGGAGAACAAGAAGAGGGAGAAGAGTCACCGTGGTTCGGCGGAGTGCCTACTCTACGAAACGACCGAAACTTTATTAGAATTATCTCTACAAAACTCTCATACAATAAGTTTACAATGATCCCTTTAAATAATATCCAAACTTTACCATGTCAAAATAGATTAAAAAATCATAATAGAATTCTGTTACGAAAAATCGTAATAAAATTCTGTTACGAAAAAATCGAAATAGATTTTTGTCGTTTCTAATTTTTTTTCATTCGTGACTTTCCTTGCATTAACTTTCACTCAGATATAATTCACCCGTTAATAATAAGCTTGTTTGGTTGATTATTGAGTTTGATAATAGAAACTTGTTTATTCATTTTGAAAGTTTATTATTTATTTGGCATATTGATAAAGTTTTATCAATAAACACGATTTAAGAATATTGTTCATGGATATTATTCACGAATGATATTCACGAATATTAATGAGCTAAATACATATGTTTAATCTTATTCGTTTAATTTAATGAATTATTTAAATTTGTTCGAACATTTATTCTTTTAAAACAGAACTTTAATAAAAATATCAATTTGCTTTTACAGAAATTCCTTCATTCAAAGTAATTAAAGACTAATTATCTTTAGTCTCGTGTATTAATCATCATTCACTGAAGTTCGGGACAGCCCTTGGGGATGTAGGCGCCGACCTCGGTGGGGCACCTAGCAAGGGGGCAGTAGTCGTCGGCGACGCCTCCCCACCAGTTGACGGAGTAGATGTTATAGTTCCCGAGGGCGAAGAAGGCAATGACGCCCATGAAGCTCGTGCCGGCGTCGAGGGCGGCGGACATCACGTAGGCATAGCGGCCCCACCACTGCTTGTGGTGTTTGAACACCCAGTAGTTGAACACGAAGCCGACGATGAACCAACAGTTGTAGTTGATGGACTTGTTCGGGGGCATGCCGCCGGTGGCACCGAAGATGACGGGGAAGTTGATGAGCCGGATCCACTTCTTCTTAGGGAAGAGGCGGTGGAAAAGGTAGACGACGGCGGGGGCGAGGAGGCCGAGGAGGAAGAAGTAGTTGAGGCCGGAGTAGGTGGAGCCGGGGCCGAACATCCGACGAGGGCCGACGACGCCCCAGATGACGGAGGCGCTGAAGAAGACGGAGTCGCTGGGGCACGTCCACGGGGTGTCATCCGGCAAAAGGTTGGTATCGCAAATGTGGGGGATGTCGGAGAGCAGCCACCACGCCGTCCAGAAGTAGCTCGCGTTGGCGATCACCGAACCCGCCAACTGAAACAAATAAATAAAGTTTAATTGCTTAATTTCTACCTCCATAATATAATCTACAAATAAAAAAAGACATCTTAAATTAGGTAAATTATCAAAATTATGCTTCTTTCTAGAAAAAAAATATGTACACCCATATTTTATCCCAACAATATCCTTATTTTAATAAGGTTATAACAACTAAGACTAATCTAATATTACTATTATAGAAGTTATGATTAACTGTTATAATATATAATAGTTAATTTATTTAGATTTTATAATCCGACTAATTTTGAATAGACAGTTCGGTCTCTCCATAGTCCCATAACTCAAATTTTACAATACTAATATCTTGTTATAGTATTGTAGCAACTATTAAGTAGTTGTTATAATTATGTAACATCGACTTAGGTAATTGATATAATTATTTTAAAGTAATTTTAATCCATTTAAAATAAATTTAATGAAGTTTAAATAAATTAATAAATAGTATGTTGATATAATATTGTTGAGGATTTAACATTTAGAGTTCAAGATTCTAGTATTTGATAATTACTTAAAATAATTTTGATGAAGTTTAATCAATTTTGACTAAGTTGATAAAAAATGTTTTGATATAATATTACCTCATAAGGTCAAGGTGTGCATCATTGAGTGGGTAGACTAGCAAAGCTCAATATTACATTGTGTATAATTTTAATTAAAATGAAATAATTGATTTTTTATATTATAATAACTATCGAGTAATTATTATATATTATAGTAGTTATGGAGTAGTTAATATAATAATACTAAAATAAAAGATATTTTAGATATAAAATATCTTATAGGATATTTATTTTTTTAAAAAAAAGAAAGTTTTTTCTACCTATTTGCATAATTTAGAACCTTTTTTTCCCCCTTAAATCAATTACTTGAGCGATGAACATGACTTTGGAGGAATCTTCATGTAGTAATCGAGCTTGAAATCGCACAAGAAGGTGATGGCTTAACTAATTAGTTGCTACTAATTTTGTAATTATTATAACATGTAACAGTTATACAATACTATTGTAGTGCCATAACAGCTAAGTGACTACTATAATTGTGTAGCATTTATTATGATAGTTACTATAAATATTTTAAAATAATTTTGATCAATTTAAAATGATTTGAATAAAATTTAAATAATTTTAATAAATTGATAAATAATATTTTAATATAATAATATTCAATATTTAAGATTTAGAGTTCAAGATTGTGTAATTATTATCTAAGTAATTATTATAATTATTTTAAAGTGATTTTGATGAAATTTAAGTTATTTTGATATAATAATATTTTAGGTATAATTTTGATTAAAGTAATTAAAATAGCAACAACACTAGAAGAAAAGATATTTTGGATATAAAATATATGATGGAATATATTTTTGATTTTTTTTAAAAAAAAAAGAAAAAGTGATGCCTTTTTAGTCTTTTAATTTTTCTTTCCCCCCTTAAATCAATTAAATTACCTGAGCGATGAACATGGCTCTAGGAGGAATCTTCATGTAGTAACCGAGTTTGAAATCGCTGAGAAAGGTGATGGCTTGAGTCATACTCATGTAGCCATATGTTTTGAACACCACATTCGCCAATGGCTTCCCCGGCATTATGTACCCAATCACCATCTCTGTTATTATGTTCAGCCCAGGCGTCTGCTCGATCAATTCATCATCAATTCATCATCATCATGATCGGAATATTCCAAATGCTTAAAATTATATATATATATATATACCGAATTGGTGGTGGCGGTGATGATTCCGACTGGCAGGGTGAAGAAGAAGGCCATGGCCATGGCGAGGAAGAGGCCCCAGTAAGGCAGCTGCAGGGCGCGGCCGAAGCCCTCGACGGTGAAGATGGAGAGCGCAGTGATGACGATGAGGAGGAGGTGGAACCACCACTGCGGCACGGCAGGGTAGTTGGCCTTCATCATCCGCCCGTGCACGTCCAGGAACTTCTCGTTCGCCTTCGACGTCGCCTGCCGCCAGAGCTTCAGAATGTACTGGCCGTCGAAGAGGAAGACGTGGGAGAGGGTGGCGGTGAGGGTGGCGAAGCCGATGCCGTAGGCCATGGCGAAGAAGGTGCTGATGTAGATGTGGCTGTAGTTCTCGTACTCCTCGACGTTGAGGGTGAAGGTCTTGGTGTCGAGGATGCGGCTGAGGTCGTAGGGCTTGCCGGAGCTCTCGAAGAGGTGCGACGTGAAAAAGGTGAAGCGGCGGGCGTCGTAGAGGTTGGACCAGTAGCAGAGGGGCATGAGGATGTAGATGAGGATGACGTACCCGGCGAGGACGTTGAAGAGGACGAAGATGGGGGCGGCTATGGGGCTGCCGAGCATGGCGGCGGCGGCCCAGTCGAAGGCGATGGCGCCGACGCCGAGGCCGCGCAAGCCGGAGCCGATCTGTTGGATGGGGATGGAGTCCTTCCAAATGAGGCAGAGGATCGAGATGGAGCTGATGGCCGGGAAGAAGTAGTTGGGGACGACGTAGTAGGAGAAGCTGCAGGCCATGCAAATGAGGAAGAACTGGAGCCGCGTCACGCCGCCCTTTGGCCGCCGTTCTTCCTCGTTCAGTGCTCTGCAATATTCCACAAAGCTCGATTCAATTGAACTTTTAAATTCGATTTAATTGATCTTTTGCTCACTCTTGATGTTAAATTTATATCGAATACACACACCTGAACATAGAAACTGTAATGAGATTGGCAGGCCACCACATGTAAGGAGAATCCACCAAGTATTTTCTGAACAATCCAGCCCAGCCAAATCCTAACAACTGAAGAAAAAGAAGAAGAAGAAAATTTCAAAATTTAATCGAAAATAATTCGTGTTTTTATTTATAGATTTGGGTGTAGAGTTTTTGTGATTATTACTTGAGTTGTTTGTGTGAGGAGGATGGCGGCCATGATGTTGATGCCGCGGTGGTAGAAGGCTTTGACGATGGTGACGATGCCGACGGCGTAATCGCCGCCGGAGCCGGCGCTGGCGATGATGGTGAGGAGGACGTGCTCCTTCATGTTGAAGGGGCCGGGGTTGAGGGAGAAGGACCAGTTGAGGATTGGGATCCTGATGATCGTCGGCGGGAGGACGCGGGCCATCCAGCGGCCGATGGGCAGCGCCAGGATCTGGACGCAGACGGCGGAGATGGAGAGCTGGTTGGTGCGGTAGCTGAAGAACTGGTTGACGAAGGCGAGGAGGACGCAGCTGACGACGCCGAGGATCCACGCCCGGATCGTCAGGCACGGCAGCGACGGGTCGTCGGTGATCGGCACCGTCATCCGCACCTGCTCGATCGGGCTGTCGTCCTTCTCCACTTCATCTGAGCTCAAACAAACAAGAATCAAATTACGATATCGAAGAAGAAAAGAAGAGAAGAATTCGATTGAAGAACACAGATACCATTCGATTTCTGAGGCTTATTGTCAGAAACCGAAGCAGCCATGAACGAGATTCCAAGGAGATTGAAGCTGAAGGATTGATTGAATGGAGAAGATTCTGAGGAGAGGAGAATTTATAAGGCAGTGTGTGCCAGTTTGGATTCTCTAAATAAAGTGATTGAATTTTTGTTGCTAATTATGTACAGGTCCAAACTACGTTTGATATTCTTGTAATTGCTAAAAGATCGTGGGGTCTTCCTCCACCATTCTAACTGTGGGCGAAATATACCTAAGCGCGAGAAGGCTTGCCATCTAATCCGAGCAGTTTGCTGTAAATGGCTGAGATTGATTAAATTAGCAATTGATGGGCATTTTGTTAATTAGGGAAGCTCAATGATTAAATTTTTTAAATAATTTTTTTTTTCCAATAAAAAATAGATCTAAAAATATTGATCATTTAAATGAATCTTTATTAATACTTCTCGATTTATCATGATGATCAATGAAAAAATTTTATTGAACCGGACCTGGGATCGACTAATCAATGTGGTTAACTAAATTTATCATTTTTTATTTTTATTTTTGTTAACTAGGAAATATTACTAATTGTGAAATATAAGCTAAGGGTGTCAGGCTTCAAACGAATTTAGCTTTATTTCATATTTAAAATTATCAAATTCGAGTCGAATTTAAACATATTCAATAATTTTTTCAAACCAAATTTGAATTTATAATATTCTATTTTTATTATTAACAAGTCACTCGTGAGCTTTCAAAATCATTCGAAAAATATTTATTTTATATTTAAAATTATCGAATTCAAGCCTAATCGAATTTGAAATTATAATATTCTATTTTATTATTCACGAGCTGCGCACAAACTACTAAACTCAAATGAACTCTGTTTATTTTATTTTGTTGTATGCAATTTTGATTCGAATAACTCAAGCCAAACTCGAATTTGAATCATTTCGAACTATGGTTCAATTCTTGTTGAATCATGATTCAAACAATTTGAACCGAACTCGAACTTAAATTTCATTTCGAACCGAACTCGAACCAAGATTATTTATATTTTCAATCTTCGAATTTAAATACTCCATATATTTCGAGCTTAAACTCCAATATATTAATATGAAACTCAAATATCAATATTTTCATAATAATCGATTTGATTTTGAAACCCTAATATCAAACAAGTTGAGTGGTCTATGTCACGAGATAGCTCGGCTTAGCTCATCACGGTGATTCTACCACCAACGACTATGTTCACTATAGGCCGAGAATGGTCGAATTGCATTGAGATTAATGGGACTATATTTTTACACTTTCTCCTTCCCCTTGTTGCCCAGCATTAGCCAAACATGTGAAGTGAAGCCTGAAAGAATGTATAATCCATCTACCATATCCCACTTTCTGTATGAAAAGCTAGACGTCTGTGAGCGTTTGTTCCAACAACAAAATCACCATTTTAATTGAACAAACTAAAGAAAATTAATAGACGAGATCGAGTTGAAATTGAATGTTGGAAGGAAGATTGAAATGCCGATAAATGTTAACTATTCTCTAATTTAAAACTGGCTCCGGAATGCTAGTGTTGAAGTCACTGAATGAGTAAATCACTAATTTCGTAATAGCAGTGGCAGTATCAGAACGACGGAATATAAAAGCTTTCCATAATGAAATCGATAAATGGGTATTAAGCATAACATAATGAGAGAGCATCTGAATACAGCACTAGAACACAATGAGACCATTTTATGTACATATTGATAGTCTAGCTTAAGCATAGTCCAGATATATTAAGGCAGCAACAAAAAACAAGTATTCAAGATAATCATAACATAATTTTGAATATCAATACTGGCTTAAGCTACCGATACAGTAGATCAAAAACACGTGCATTAAGCAATATGCAAGATGGGGTTATGTTACTAATGATGCATGAGATTAAGCAAAACTCAACAAACATCAAGTCTACTTTTTTTCCATGAACATAAATTTACAGCAAATGTAAAGGGAAGAAAGGAAAATCGATCCACTAGCTCTAGATTCTTAGCATATCTAATGCTGCTTTATGGCCTCATCTGAAAGTGATGATAGAAAATATAATTAGAGAGTATTTGATAACTCAAAAAAGTAAAATAAAGAAAAAGCAGATAACAAAGAATGGGCAGCAAAACAACAGAAGAACCCGAGGGAACCATACAAGTAAACATAAAACAGAGAGGTCAGTATCAGTTCACAAGTATAGCCCAAACTATGAATGTCTAGCAACTCCAAACCCTGAAGGCCTTCCCATGCAGGATGGCCATGCTTTAGATATAAATATATATCCATTCTTTTTTTTCCAATCAGGCTTACTCCTATGCCGCGTTCCAAATGTCCTCTAAACTGACTGAGTGATGATCGATGTCCGAGCTGTGGCTAATATAACTTAGGTTTGAGTGGCTTCAATAATTATTGTTCCAATTTATCTGTGCGCGTTGTGTCTGTTGATAAACACCAGTAGGAGGGGCCAGCATTTCGACGGCCCCAGCTACAGTTTGCGACTGCTGCAGCAAAGGGTGAACAGAATTGGGGACGGTAGGTGTCGGGGGATAGATGCCACTGAAGGCGCCATGTCCGGCTTGTGTTGGTGTAAAAGTCATGTGCTGACCCTGAGGAATGTTGTAGAAAGAGCTAGCTTGAAGTGATGAAATGTCGCGTCCAGGGGCAGGAATCCAGACTGGTGGGCCTTCGCTCTGCACGGACAACAAATGTAGAAATACACATCAATAATACACAAACAGAAAAGGGGGAAACAGTATAATATTTTCAGAATCGTGAACAAAGAGAATGAAAATCTTTCCTTAGAATTATTAGAAAACATTAAGTTACAAAAGACTTGTAGAGATCTTATTCAAGAATATAGAAGATAAATGATATTGATACGCAAATCAGCCAGTACATGAATGATTCAATTATAATAGAAACATGGAGGTTTGATATACTCAGTAATTGAGCCAGATTCCATGTTGTTGTGTCGATGAATCAATTAATAGTAATCCTTTCACAATTGTAGCAGATCCATAGAAAAACCTAAATGTTTTTATAAGAGAAACAAAAGTTCAGTTACTCAGGAAGTTTTGAGGTCAGAAGCTAAATTCCATCATTGTGTTTGACGGAAGATGTGGTCCAATTAAAACTAGATCTGAAGGAACCAAAAGGTGTCCCTGGTTCATGATGAGAAATTCGGATCAAATTAATGAACATAATCAGATATTCTTGCAGCCAAACAAGAAAACTGGATGTAAACATATCAACCAATAGCTCTCAGGACTAATTCACTTTGCGATGAGAAAACATTAATTAAAATATTTTAACAAGCTAAAATCAGTACAGTGGTACAGTTAGTATGACTTAATGCAGTCCCAAAAAGGAAATAGCAGCTTCAGGACACACATCTATACCAACAACTAAATTGTTTGAGAAATTAAAAATAGGTAGTTCAGCATAAAAAAAATTCCTAATGCAATGCTTAAGAGATTTAGAATAAAAAAGAAAACAATAAAAGGTTAGAAAAAATCACCACAACGTCTGTGGATATAGCTTCAAGAATAACCAAAGAAATACCAGACAGGATGAAATCAGAAGCAAAGCATACAGAGAGATAATATTTAAAATTCACAGCCTTCACTGGGCATTGGTTCCTGGTAAAGGGTGTTGTTAAAAATCTGTGAGGCAATCTTACTTATAGCAGAAACTTCTATTGCTAGATTCTTGACCAGGTAGTCAATAAAAGTTTGGCATACAAAATTTGTAGGCTGGAATTTGAATTAATATGAAGAAGAGTTGTACCATCTTTTATTAATTTTTACAGACTAGCATTCTTTTTTTTTCAGAACTATTGCTGCTCTGATTATTAATTGTCTTTGTTATTCCAATTATGCTTCTTATTACAGGAACTTAATTAGATATGTTATTAGACATTCATCTTTTCCTTTACAAAACTTCAATTTCTTTAAGGGGCTCTAATTAACTAACATAAAGTCAAATCTTTTCAAATCTTTAACTTCATCAATGCATTTCACAAGAAGTATGCAATACCAGTTGCAGAATCTGTTATGGAGTGCATTTTCTGTCTCCCTGTTCCTCTGATGCTTCACACAACATATATAGAACTAATTCTTATTTAACTTTTCCATGATCAAGAACCTATAATTGTATAATTCAACAAGTTAAGATGCAAAGGCTTGAAAAGTTAGATATTGCCTAATGGACAAAGATTAGGAAATAAAAGACGTCCTATTTGAACAGCTAACAGTTAAGAAGAGAGTCACTTAGAAATCAAGTAAAACAGTTTCCATTTACTAAATTTGCTTATCTGAGCACTTGCAAGTTTAGTATCTTCTGAGCACTAACTTTTATGGATGTATCATTCCAAGCTTAAACTAATATCAGGTTCCACATTACCAGATTGTTTCCATTGTCAAAATCTCTATAACTGCTTAAACAGATCTTTGAGTCATAAAGTGATCACTGAGTTTAAGAGCACAACAGCGGCAAAAGGGAAAGATTTGCTATGTGAGGTTATGAACGAAACATGTAGTACAGCAAATTTTGAGCAGCTTTCATTAACCCTGAATTGTAATCTTGTGAATGTGCAGTATTAGGAGAATTATGGAACATGATTCAAACATTGTAGCTAAGCTTAAACCAAATATCACAATTGTAGAAAAGCAGAGAAAATACCTGTTGTCCAGAGATATAAACATTATTCTCCTTAAACTGTGACGACCCCAGTTCTTCGTTGGTGGTTGAGTTTCCAGTGCTTACAGAAGGAACAGAAGTATAGCCAGCCTGGGTGGAGTTATATGAACCATAAACATTTGGTAATCCAACAATAGTTGAATTGCCAGTGTTAGAACCAGGTTTGTACTGGGGAAGAGAGTACTTGAAAGCAGCAGCAGCAGCAGGAGTTGCAGCTCCAGGGGTTGGGTACATGCCACCTGTAAGAGGTTGCTGAGGGAATGCACCACTGCTCAAGAAATGATGCACCGCAGGGGGAGGGGGATAGAATGGTGAGAAATATTGACTGTAGGGAATGTAGTTGGGAGAGTAGTGAGATATATGTAACCCAGCAGGTTGACGGAAGACAGGGACTGGCTGCTGGGGAATAGCAAGAGAACCCTGCATTGTGCCAGCAGCTTGAGTTCCCAAAGGAGTTGAGCCAACTGTAGGTAGTACTATGGGGTTCGTATTCTGGATTAGAAGGGAAAAAAAGAGAGTATCAAGTTACTTAGCAGGATGTAAATCATTGAGAATGTGAACGAGAAAAAATTTGATACACGGCCATAATCAATAAATAAGACACCAGCAAGAGGTTTGGCTACAACCAATAGAAGGTTAGCTGTAGGGACAAACATCAAAGATCAGTGTGAAACACCTCTAATATTAAAAACTCTTAAGCAGAAGGGGAAAAAAACAATGGTTTAGCAATTTTTATCCAAAAAAAATTGACTATCATGGTGGGATGGAAGTGTTGAGCATGGCGATATGTATAATAAGGAATTAACTTTTTCTTACAGGGAAATAGAAGAAGATGATAGCGGAAAGGTTAAATACAAACCTCTTGGGAAGCCTGGCCAGCCTGAGCAGGTAGAAGGGCAATGTTCCCATTGTATCTAGTGGAGGCACCAGATGCAAAAAAAGGAGAGATCCGACCATCAGCATCAGGAGATGGACGATAGAATGGATTGAAATAACTAGTTGATGGATCATATGGTTGCTGGACCTGCATTAAAAATCAACACCCATCCAATTAAGCACAGGTATATAAAATAAGAAAAACTGAAGCAAATTGTCATGTCCAGCAAATTGTCATGTCCAGCTTCATACATCAGAAATCAGGATGCCCATTTCAAACTTGCAAGTACCCCGGGATAGTTTTGATGTGATCAACCGAGTTAAGTTAGGTCCTGTGATATTTTAATCCTTGTGTCTAAGTGTGCAGAAGCTTAGGAACACAAGAAGTCGAGCGGAAGACGCAGCGGACGAGAAGGATGGCACGGGAAGCGAGTCGACGGGCTCGGT
>JBBUKS010000078.1:349686-360828 GCA_038050645.1 Hedychium gardnerianum | reverse complement strand
GCCCCCGTGATTTACCTCCTCCATGTTGGTCCTGGGACGGACTGGCGGGGGCGCTGGGGGCGAGCGTTTCGCCTTTTGCCACAATTGATATAAATACTTCTTATATTAAAACCCTAAATGTGAAATCACGTGGTACTAAGCGTAAATTTAATAATGAAAACGCAAGTGCATTATGACACAAACATTTAGGACACATCTCTAGAAATATAGTTGAACAACTTGTGTCGGATGAAATTTTAAACTCCATTAATTTTACAGGTCCAAACATTTGTGTTGAATGCATTAAGGGCAAACATATCAAAAGAAAGAAAGAGGGTGCATATAGAGCTACAGAAGTATTGAAATTGATTCATATAGATATTTGTGGATCATTTCTAACACCTTCTTGGAATGATCAATGATATTTTGTATCATTCATAGATGATTATTCTAAATATGCATATTTATTTATTATTTATAAAAAGACTCAAACATTGGATGTGAAAGAAGCCCATTGTCCTCAGCTTTGTGCTTCATTGACTAATATGAAGAACCTTCGTTGTTTTTGCTTGTTTGCAACAAGTGAAGAACAGCTCGATTTGAAACATTAAATTCTTCACCTCCTCCACTTTAGAAGTTGACGTTGTTGGGGAGATTATTTGAAAGAAAAATGCCTACATTTATTTGTTCTTGTGCAGAACTCACACATGTGGCATTGTACAAGTCACATCTAGTCGAAGATCCGCTTCCTTCGCTCGGCCAATTGCCAAAACTAGTGGTGTTAACACTGATAGGGAACACATTTGACGGACACAAGCTGCACTTTGAAACAGGTTGGTTCCCTACTCTTAAGGTGCTTCACCTAGAAGAATTGAGTAATTTAAGAAACATTGTGATTGAGGAAGGTGCCATGTTAAAGTTACATGAACTAATTATGGATGAACTTAGAGAATTAAAGATGGTCCCTCTTGTCATTGAGTTTCTCACCAATCTCCAAAGTCTCACTCTATGTGGCATGTCTGATGAGCTGGTGGCAAAGTTCAGAGAAGCTGAAGGCAACGAAGAATACCGACGAAGGATTAGACATATTCCAAGGATTGATGGCAAACTTGAACATGAAACCTTTTTTTAGCTTGTTTATGTATAAAATGACAAAAAAAAGAGAGTATATATATATATATATATATTGATAATGAAATTGTTCATTTCTAAGTGTACACAATAAAAAAAAATTAAACTCACACTTCCATAACATAAGAGATTACTTATTTTGCACTCTAATTTATTGTATTCCATAAAAATATTACTTAGATCTAATTAAATTTCTAAATATATTTTGATTTATTTATTTGCATAAATAAAACCATAAGAATCATAGCTTAAATTTGTTTTTTAATTATTATATTTTTGTATTAATTCTCGTATTCAAAGTTATTTTTTTAAATTCACAAAAAAAAATTAAGGCATGAAAAACATTTTTTCTAATTATTTAATATTTCGTAAAAAAGATTAATGCAATAGAGTCATAAAATAATTTAATTGTGTATTCATGATATATTTTAGCATTTTAATATGCACATTATTTAATTATAGTAATATATTGTCTTCGTAGTAGTCTATATTAATCATTTTTATCAATCCACAATTGTTTTGGTGATTATGTTAATTTTAAAAATCAAAGAAGAAAATTAATTTCAAAAATGAGTACATGTTGTTGGATAGTTGAGAACGGTTAGAGGATGATGAATAGTTTTGTTCGCGGCTCGTTCTTGTTTTACAAAAATAGTCGAGCAACAAAAGTATGTAAAGAAATCGAAAACCTCTACACGAATTCCCTCATTGCCATGGAATGTTGTATACTGCTTGACATTCAAATTGTGTGTCTAACTGCTTCTTTGCTATTAATTATTTCTATCCTAAGTTTTTGATTCTTATAGGCCAATTGTTTTATTGAGAATCAACCATTTGAAATCGATTAAATGAATTCACTCAAGAAAACAAATGGCAAACACAAACCTTAAGTTAGTTAAGACTATGTGGCAAAGTGGCACAATTTCGCAATGATCGTAAAGTGAAATTTCTAAACTTCCGAGAGGTGAGCTAAAAACATTCTCAAACTCTCACGGACAAGATGAAATTTATAATTCAGGATTTGTTTTTTAGAACTTCAATCAAATGATCGATGTCATAACACATCAATTTTTCAGGAATTATTGAAGGAGAGAGATGGAAGACATCATCTATGAATACCTTTATCCATCAGACCTTTGTTCCAATCTTGTTAAGGTTGGTGTGGTATTGATTCTTGGTTAGAAGAGATGGAGACAGAGATCTTTCTCATCGATGAACACCTTCTTTATCTAGTCGGAAGGCAACGTCAAAGAATTGTCTCTTGGCGCCATCAGACCTTTGTTCCAATCTTGGAAAGGTTGGTGTGGTATTGATTCTTGATTAGAAGAGAAGGAAGAGAGATCTTTCTCATCTTTCTGAAAAATTGATGCCAAACACGCAACTGCATGCTGCTATTTAAAGGAGGCATGAAAAACACAAACTGCAACGATCACAACAGTTGTTGGAGTTGAGATTGTCAAGGTTGATAGCTCTAGATATGGAAGCTGTTCTCATTTCCTTCCTGCTGGACAAGATCGGCGGAATCGTAGTTGATCAAGCGCAGAGAACTCCACTCTTAGGCCAGATTCACTGTGGCATTGATCGAATCACTGCGGAGTTGAAAGTGATGAAGGCCTTCCTTGAAGGCTCTAATTGGTCGTCGACTGCTGCTGCTAACGAACAATCTGAATATTGGATCCAACAGGTGACACAATTTTACTTATCTTTACTGAATTACCTTGAATGAGCATAATGTGCCTGTTTGGTGTTAGAACTTTTATTCCCTTTTTTTTTTTTTTTATGAATGGCATGGGAATGGGCGAAACTAATAACTCAAGTCTTTTAAGAATTTAATCAAATTATTGATGTGATAAAATACATTTTTTTTTATGAATTATATATTATATGACAGGCGAGAGCAGTAGCCTTCGAGGTGGAAGACATCATTGATGACTACCTCTATCTAGTTGGAGAGCAACGTGAAAGAACATGGAAGGATAATCTCTCGAGACCTTCAAACCTTTGTTGCAATCTTGTTAAGGTTTGGCATGGTATTGATTCTCGGTTAGAATTGACCGAGAAGAAAATTCTCCACCTTTTAGATACGAGGGTTGGATTTGGTCTTACATTAAGTGGCAATGAGGATAGAATAGATTCAAACAAAGACATACATCATTATCATGTTTATTCTCTCATGTTAATTGATGAAGATGATTCAGTGGGGATAGAAGAGAATCAATCTAAATTGCTTTCATGGTTGACTAATGCTGATACTTGCAGTGAGATGAGGACAATTGTAATATGGGGAATGGGTGGTCAAGAAAAAACTACTCTCGTCGAAAATGTCTTTCACAACAACACCGTGAAGAGCCACTTTGATTGTCAGGTATGGGTTACAGTCTCAGAAAATTATAGTGTGGAAGAACTCCTAAGAACAATAGTCCAGAAAATCTTCGAGGGAAAAAAAGAGTCTGACCCAGATGGTATCACTACCATGCCACGATCAAAGTTATTTGATTTCATCCAAGAAAGTTTGCAGCAAAAAAGATACATGGTTGTATTAGATGATGTTTGGCATGAACACTTATGGTATGATATACGTCATGCTTTTGTTGATAGCGATAATGGAAGTAGACTCATTGTTACAACTAGAAACCCTGAAGTAGCAAGGAGAGCAAGTGAAGTAGCAAGGATAGAAAGTGACGAAGATATCATGGATCTACAACAACTTAATAAAAAAGATGAATGGATTTTGTTTTGCAAGAAGGCATTCCGAAGAGAGAACAATAAAGATTGTCCAAAAGAGCTTGAGGATTATGCTTGTAGGATCATGGATAAGTGTCAGGGCTCACCATTAGCTATTGCACTAATTGGCAGTTTATTATCATTCAAGGGAAAGAATGAAATTGAATGGAATGAAGTCTATAATTGTCTTTGTTGGGAGTCAGGGAACAACCGTTTGTTTGATGAAGCGAGCAGTATTATTAACCTTTGCTTCAATGATTTGCCTTGTTATCTAAAGAATTGTTTTGTATACTGTAGCATCTTCCCTGAAGATTATCTGATAAAAAGGAAGAAACTAATCCGATTGTGGGTCGCTGAAGGATTCATGGAGGAAAACAACAGTAACAGAGTAATGGAAGAGGAGGCTGAACACTATCTTACTGAACTTGTAGATCGGTCCATGCTTCAGGTGGTTGAGAGAAATTCATTCGGGAGGCTGAAGGCTTTCAGACTGCATGATGTTGTAAGAGAGGTAACACTAGAAAAATCTAAAAAGATGAGATTTTGCAGGATTCTTGATGGTTCACAATCAGTTTTGGACAATTCAACGCGTCGCCTTTCCATCCAACCAAATGGTGAATACCTTGATTTAGATAGGAGCCTTTCACTACTTCGCTCTTTGGTTGTGTTTTCTACTTCCAATTGTATTCCAGGTTCCCTAAGAGGAGCAGTCTTAATGAGTTCCAAAATGTTGAGGGTGTTGGAGCTGGAAGATGTTCCAATCTCCAACTTACCAAATGAAGTTTCAGCCTTGTTTAACCTTCACTATTTGGGTTTGAGGGGTACAAAAGCGGAACAACTTCCCAACAATATCCAAAAGCTCCAGAGTTTGCAAACACTTGACCTTCGAGATTCCAGAATAAATAAGCTCCCACACGGTGTGACACAATTGAAGCAACTTCGTCACCTATTTGTGTCTGGAAGTGAAGTTGAATTTGGGGGAACTGTGGTTGGTTGTTTTCCAACTCTTGAAGGTGCATGGCAGTGGAAGAACCTACAAACTCTGCGATCAATTAAAGCAACCAAGAAACATGTACAGCTATTGGGAGACATGAAAGAGCTCCGATCATTACAAGTTGTGGGGGTGGAACAAGATCATTGTCCTCAGCTCTGCACCTCATTGACCAAGATGAGGAGCCTTCGTTGCTTACGCTTGTCTGCAAGAAGTGAAGAACAGCTCCACTTTGAAATGTTAAATTCTCCACCTCCTCCACTCCAGAAGTTGGATTTGCAGGGGAGATTATTTGAAGGAGAAATGCCTATATTTATTTATTCTTGTGCAGAACTGGTTCGTGTGAGACTATTGTGGTCACAGCTAATCAAAGATCCACTTCCATCACTCGGACAATTGCATAAACTAGTGGTATTAATATTGGGGCCTGGTGCATATGAAGGGCAAAGATTACACTTTAGAACAGGTTGGTTCCTTAATCTTGAAAGGCTTTACTTGGAAGGGTTGAAGAATTTAAATATCATTGAGATTGAGGAAGGTGTCATGGCAAGTTTACATGAACTAGTTATGACTGATCTTCCAGAGTTAAAGATGGTCCATGACATACAGTTCCTCATTCGTCTCCAAAATCTCTCTCTATGTGGCATGCCTGAGGAGCTAGTGGGAAAGTTAAGAAAGGACATGTACTCCTTAATGCATGTTAATATATGAATTAGTGCTGAATGAGAGTGAGCGAGAATGTATATGAAAGAAAATATTTATAAATTCATTCTACTATATATATATATATATTGTAAAATCATAAAGTCAATAATTGAATTGTTTATTAAAGATTTTTTTTAAAAAAAATAGTCTTGCACTCTATTATTGACTTTCCTCCGTCAAACAATAAAATAAGAAATTATTATCACAAGTAATGATATAACGATTAGATTTTTTAAATAATTAATTAAGTATTTAAATGAATAAATCTTAATTATGATATATTATAGAGATTTTTTTTTACAAGATGATAATTCTAAAAACGCTAGCTGTTTGGATGGACATTCATGAGCGCTTTTCAATTTATCCTTATAGCCGATGAAAATTTTCTATAAGACTGGATCGATCATCTTTAGATAACTTCTATATAACCAAATCGATCATTTTTAAAATTAATCAGTTCAAATATTGAATATCTAAATTATTAAAAAAATTATACTTGTATTAATAAGAGAATTATTTTTAAATAAAATAATTATACAATCTAAATAAAATAAATCCTTTTCTAATTATTATATCTTGCATACCAATTTACAGGTTGGATTTCAAAATCATTTCTTCGAAATTCATAAGAAAAATAATCTTATCTGATATTTCATTAAAAAAATTAATGTGTCCAAGATATAAAAAAATCAATAAATCAAAAACTAGTATCTAACGAATCACATTGACAAATCTAAATTTACTCTCCATATCACTCTATCTCTTGACCTTGTAATGCCTTCTAATATGATTGCAGAAGCTATGAGAAGCACACAACGCTTAGCGATGAAACCGTTGATGCAGTGGATGTTAATGGCTCTCACTTGCGGTGTAAGGATTAATATTTTGGTTGATGTAGAGGTTAAAGATCTTTAATAAAGTCAATCGAAGTAAAGGAGTAAACAAATAATTAGAAATTGATCAACACAAGAAGAGACTCAATCGATCGGACGACATCAATCTTAACCCTTAAAACAAATAGATAATATCATCCGGTCAGACATCTCCAATCCCAAGACTTGGCTCCCTTATATCACGTCGGATACCCACGACCTCAATGCTTGGCTCCCTTATATCCGGTCAGATATCTCCGACACCAAGGCTTAGCTCTCTTACAAGCATCCGGTCAGATATCTCCGACACCAAAGCTTAGCTCTCTTACAAGCATCCGGTCAGATATCTTCGATCCCTAGGGCTTGTCTCTCTTATATCCAGTCAGGATATCTTCGACACCAGAGCTTGGCTCCCTTACAAGTGTTCAATTGGACATCCTGACCCCAAGGCTTGGTTCCCTTATATCCGGTCGAAAATCCCCAACCCCTGGGTCATGTTCCCTTGCATCTGATTATTTCCTTATTAAGATCAATAAAACCTAAAACCTTTGAAGTCGTTATCACAATAAATACCGTGTACGACATTGTTTGAAGTGCACATGACAACACTATTCCACATAGACTGGGTATGGGTGATGAGATTGCATCGTACTGAGAATACTATGAAAAGACATCCCTTATCCCCTGATGTGACCCTAGAATTAAATACGGGCATTACAATTGTTATAAAAAGTCCCTCCCTGCAGGCGCAGGTACTCTTCTACTTAATACATACGCTCCACTATTGTTCACCATATACCCTACACTAACTTGAGCGTCGGAATGACTATGCTGGGATCCCCTGGCCTGCTTGTTGACGTTCCTTCTGTTGGTGCTGTGGTAAATCCTAAATCATAAACCCTAAACTCTCTCCTTCCAGGTCTTCTTCCAGTCAACCTCCCAGTCATTTATGGGAACATACGCCTAATCTGAAACGTGAAAATAGACGATCCTGAAAGATTCATCATAGTCACATTATCACAAGAAGACATGGATTTGCTGGTAGCAACCAAAGAGCCAGCGTTGGTACAGAAGCAACAGCCCGCAAACCCTTCTCCTTCAAAAGTACCGGCGGTCTTCGTTGAAGGGCAGCAAGCTGTTGATCAAAGATACTATCCAGCACCGCTGACTGACTTCCCCAGGGTTCTAATTCGAACGCCTAGAGGAGAGACGGGAAAATCCGAGAGGTTGCAAGAGTCCTCCGCTGGAGATACTCCCCCATGACACCCAAGGCGAGGCAAAGCTCCCGGTATCACCCGATAGCCGGATCGAACAAGCACCCTCTTTACTCAGGAGATTCTTGACGACAAACTACCCTGCCATTTTTGAGCCCCTCAACTCAGAGAATATGGAGGCACCACTGACCCCGAAGATCATTTTTGTCAGTTTGAAAATGTCATCCTGCTGCATCAGTACACGGATGGCGTCAAGTGTCGGATGTTCATAACAATCATTTCTTGCTCGACACAGAGATGGTTCAATCGACTTCCTCTCAATTCCATCTCCCGCTTCAAAGATCTCAAGATGATCTTCCTTCATCGCTTCTCTAGCAACCGAAGGTACCACAAGACCACACTAAATTTCTTTTCTCTCAAGCAGGAGGCAAAGTAAACGTTGAAGTCGTACATCAAGCGATTCAACCAAGTAGATCAAGATATTCCCTCCACCACCACAGAGATACTAGTGAGTGTCTTTTCTCAAGAACTCATCGATGGAGATTTCTTCCGAGTCATAGTAAGGAAGCCCCCCAAGGACTTCGATAGCTTATGGGGCAGGCTATCAAATACATCAACCTGAGAAGCCCAAGTTGCTAGGAAAAAGGATTTTGCTCCAACCCCCTTTTTTCAAGCAAAGCGGCAAGCCCCTCCTCCTCCTATGCGTCGGAGGGAGTAGCGGCTGAATCCTCCTCCACCCCGTGAGGAGAAAGTTGTCCAACATGTGGAAGTCGCCCAGACTTCATTTGCCGAGCCTCTCCGGTGTATCCCTACACCAGTCTTCTGCTCATGTCACAAATCCAAGTCCCATGCCACTCGGGACTATTATCAATATGCCCAAGAATTACGATTAGTGGCTGATCAGTGCCAACAGTCTAGTCAAACCGCTAATCAGCCAAGTGGACAGCCAGCCTCCGTCCCTTCTATTGCCGATCAACAAAGTTATGCTCCGCAGCAACTGGGCAACCAAGCCTGCCCGAACGAAGGTCAAGAGCCCTCTCAGACCCGACAATAAGAAAATCAGAGCAATGTTGCTCTAAGAAAGGTCGGAATGATCTTCGGAGGCCCCACTACTGGAGATTCCAACCGGGCATGAAAAGCTCACAGTTACTGACTCGAAATTCACGAAGTTGGCTCCAGTCGGACACAAGAAGAGGGCCCTCAGATCGGCTTTGGGCCTAAGGACCTCGAAGGGATAGAAGTCCCTCATGATGACGCCTTAATTATCAAAGTCACCATCGCTAATTAGGATATGGCTAGGGTTTTTGTAGACACGGGGAGTTCCATGAACATCCTCTTCAAGGTGGCGTTCAATCAGATGCAGATCAACAAAAAGGAACTCCAGTCCATGGCAACGACCCTGTATGGATTCATAGGGTATGAAGTTTAGCCGCTCGGTCAAATTCGATTGGCCATCTATTTGGGGGTAGAGCCATTGATGAGAATCCAGAGAACTACTTTCATAATAGTGAATGCTCCCTCCGCCTAAAATTTTATCCTGAGAAGACCTGCTCTTCATGAATTTCGAGCAATTGTATCCACCTTCTACTAGAAAATCAAATTCTTAATAGAAGACCAATTTGAGGAAGCAAAAGGAGATCAACTGACGACTCGGAGATGTTATGTGAACATTATCAAAATGGAGTCACGCAAAGCCCGCAAAACGCAGCCGGCATAGGTACAAGCTATACAAGAAGCTCTAATAATTCAACCGATTGAGGACTGAGAAGAGGTGCAAATCCACCCCGATCGACCAGAAGTGACAACCAAGATCTCACCAGATCTCCCTCCCGAGCTCAAAGAGAGCTTGGTTTCATTTTTGAGACGAAACTGAGATATCTTTGCTTGGTCACCCCAAGAGATCACGGGCATATCTCCAACTGTAATGGAGCATCGACTCCACATCCTGCCTGACTCCCGACTGGTCAAAAAAAAGAAGAGAGACTTTAGGGCGGACCAAAACAAAGTCATCCGAGCATAAGTCAGTGAACTATTAGCAATAGGGCACATTCGGGAGGTTCAATTCCCGGCTTGGCTCGCCAACGTGGTATTGGTGCCCAAACCTAGGAATAAATGGTGAATCTACGTCGATTTTCAGGACCTCAATAAAACTTGCCCGAAGGACTACTATCTTCTTCCCCGGATTGACCAATTGGTTGATTCTACTTCTAGGAGCAAGCTGACCTTCACGCTGGATGCCTACCAAGGGTATCATCAAATACCCCTCACTCCTAAAGATCAAGAAAAGGTCAGGTTCATTACCTCCGATGGTATTTTTTTCTACAATGTTATGTCGTTCGGACTAAAGAATGCAGTAGCAACCTATCAATGGCTCATGGACAAAGTTTTCCGACAGCAGGACAGAACGTGGAAGTCTATGTTGATGATATGTTGATCAAAACCACCCGATCGACGGTGTTCATCTTCGATATCGAGGAGACTTGCAACACACTGAGAAAGTATAGGCTCAAACTCAACTCAGGCAAATGCCTGTTTGGAGTCAAGAAATGTCGCTTCCTCGACTACATGGTTACTGAACGGGGAATTGAAGTCAACCTGAAAAAAGTCCAGGCACTCAGAGATATGACTCCTCCTCGAAACCTCAAAGAAGCCCAACGACTATGCCGATGAATCACGACGCTCTTAAGATTCATTTCCCGATTGACCGATCGGAGTCTTCCGTTCTTCAAGGTGCTTCGTAGAGCCACCAAGTTCCAATAGGATGAGAGTTACAACAAAGCATTTGTCTAGCTCAAGGAGTATGCAGCGCAGTTGCCATTTCTCTCAAAGCCAATAGCAGGGGTGTCGTACCTATATTCTACTGATAAGGCGGTTGGATCCTTGTTAGTTAGACAAGAAGGCAGTGACCAACACCCTGTATATTTTCTAAGTCATCTATTGAAAAATGCTGAATGTTGGTACACTGCTTTTAGAACTAATCTTTGGGCTAGTTCTGATAGCTCGCCGATTGAGGTCTTATTTCCTCTCTCATCCAATAAAGGTCATCACTAATACCGCACTGAGCCGAATGTTAATTAACCCTGAAGCTTCTGGGTAATTGATCAAATGGACCATGGAGTTAAGTGAGTATGATATACAATATCAACTCCGATTGACTATCAAGGCCCAAGCCCTAGCTAATTTTCTAACTAAAGTCCACAATCCATAACCAGAAAGCACTTGGAAAAATTGTGTGGATGGGTCCTCCACTCGACAAGCCAGCGATGTGGGAGTTTTGTTAATCTCCCCTCAAGGGGACGTATTGACGCTCTCCATACGGCTAAATTTTAGGGCTTCCAATAATGAAGCAAAGTATGAAGCGTTGCTAGCGGGGCTTCAAGCAGCAAAGCATGTAGGGGCTTCCCGAGTGATCCTCTACTCGGATTCTCAGTTGGTGCCACAACAAATAGTTGGAAACTTTGAAGTCAACAATGATTGGCTGAAGATGTATGTTGAGGCTTTTGAGAAATTAAAAGTCGATTTTCAA
>JBBUKS010000078.1:306812-323356 GCA_038050645.1 Hedychium gardnerianum | reverse complement strand
GGGTGGTCATGGAAAAACTACTCTCGTCTCAAATGTCTATCGCAATAATAAGGTGAAGAGTCACTTTGATTGTCAGGCATGGGTTGCAGTCTCACAAAATTACAGTATGGAAGAACTCCTAAGAACAATGATCCAGGAAATCTTCAAGGAAAAAAAGTACTCTGTCCCAAATGGTATCACTACCATGCTACGGTTAGAGTTATTTGACTTCATCCGAAAAAGTTTGCAGCAAAAGAGATATATAATTGTGTTAGATGATGTTTGGCAGGTAGACTTGTGGAATGATTTAAGTCATGCTTTTGTTGATAGCAACAATGGAAGTAGACTTGTTGTTACCACTAGAATGCATGAAGTAGCAAGGATAGCAAAGGAAGAACATATGATAGAGCTGCAACAACTTAATGAAAAAGATGCATGGATACTGTTTTGCAAGAAGGCATTCCGAAGAGAGAACAATAATGTTTGTCCACAAGAATTTGAGGATTATGCTCGTAAGATTTTGAACAAGTGTCAAGGATCACCATTAGCTATTGTAGCAATTGGCAGTTTATTGTCGTTCAAGGAAAAGAGTGAAACTGAATGGAAGAAAGTCCATGATTGCCTTCATTGGGGGGAGTTTGAAAACAACCCTGCGCTGGATAAAGTGAAGAATATTCTCAACCTGAGCTTCAATGATTTGCCTTACTATCTAAAGAATTGTTTTGTATATTGTAGCATCTTCCCTGAAGATTATCTAATAAAAAGGAAGAGACTAATCCGATTGTGGGTCGCTGAAGGATTCGTGGAGGCAAGGAACAATAACAGATCAATGGAAGAGGAGGCGGAAGACTATCTTGCTGAACTTGTGGATCGGTCCATGCTTCAGGTGGTTGAGAGAAATGAAGTTGGGAGGCTGAAGGCTTTCAGAATGCATGACGTTGTAAGAGAGGTAACACTAGCAATATCTAGAAAGGCAAAATTTTGCATGATTTTTGATGGTTCACAATCAGTTTTGGAAGATCAAACTCGTCGCCTTTCCATCCAAACAAATGATGAATCCCTTGATTTAGATAGGAGTCTGAGCCTTTCACGACTTCGCTCGTTGGTTGCATTTTCTACTTCCAATTGTAGTTCAGGTATCCTAAGAGCAGTCTTAATGAGTTTCAAAACGTTGAGGGTGTTGGAGCTGGAAGGAGCTCCAATTTCCAACTTACCAAATGAAGTTTCAGCCTTGTTTAACCTTCACTATTTGGGTTTGAGGCGTACAAAAGTGAAACAACTTCCCAACAATATCCAAAAGCTCCAGAGTTTGCAAACCCTTGACCTCCTTTTTTCCAAAATAAGAAAGCTTCCACGTGGTGTGACACGATTGAAGCAACTTCGTCACCTATTTGTGTCTGACAAAGATGTATTTGAGGGAACATCTGTAGTTGGCTGTGTTCCAACTCTTGAAGGAGCATGGCAGTGGAAGAATCTACAAACTCTGAAATATTTTAAAGCAAGCGAGAAGCTTGTACAACGATTGGGAGACATGAAAGAGCTCCGATCATTATCAGTTACGGAGGTGAAACAAGCCCATTGTCCTCAGCTTTGCATCTCATTGACTAAGATGAGGAACCTTCGTTGTTTAAGGTTGTCTACAAGAAGTGAAGAACAGCTCATCTTTGAAATGTTAAATTCTCCACCTCCTCCACTTCAGAAGTTGAATTTATGGGGGAGATTATTTGAAGGGAAAATGCCTAGATTTATTTGTTCCTGTGCAGAACTCACACATGTGGATCTGTCCAGGTCACATCTAATTGAAGATCCACTTCCTTCACTCGGACAATTGCATAAATTAGTGGAGTTAAAATTATGGTATCATGCATATGACGGTCAAAAACTGCACTTTAGAACAGGTTGGTTCCTTAATCTTAAGATGCTTTGTTTGGAAGGATTGAAGAATTTAAATAACATTGTGATCGAGGAAGGTGCCATGACAAATTTACATGAACTAGTTATGGAGGGTCTTAGAGAATTAAAGATGGTCCCTCTTGGCATCGAGTTTCTCACCCGTCTCCAAACTCTCTCTCTGTATGGCATGCATGAGGAGCTAGTGGGAAAATTAAGAAAGGACGATGACAACGAAGGCCGACAAAAAATTAGACATATTCCAAATGTTAATATCCGTGGAATATGAAATTAAAAGTTCTTTTCATATTTGTTTATGTATGAAATAGCTCTAAAAGGGAGTGAGCAGAAATATTTATGGAGGCACTGTACTGTGTATATATTTTATAATATTATAAAGTCAATAATTGAATTGTTTGCTCATGATTTTCTATCAAACTATAAAATAAGAAATTAGGATCTATTGAATACCAATAAGAGAATTAGTTCTAAATCAAATAATTGCGTATTCATTGTATCTCATAAAGATAATAAGTACATAGTATATAAAATAATCAAGATCTAATTAAATTTTAAAATATAGATTAATTATCAATTTAAATAAGTAAAATAAGATAATTATAGGTTTAAATTATTTTTTTAATTATTATATCTTGTACATCAATTTGTAAGCTATGGGAAATTCTTCTAATTATATAATATTTTATAAAGAAAATATCCAAGATATATATAAAAAAATAAAAAATTAATATTTAATTAATCACATTAACAAGTCAACGTCAATTAAAATCATCATTTCATTTATTCAAATAGAATTCAAATAAAAAGCACACAATGCTTATAGAGGAGATTTTTTTTTTTATAAATATATTATAATTAAAAATTAAATCATAAATATTTAGGTGATAATTTGATATTCATCTACTACATCATAATTTTGGGGGTTTTTGTTTCTAATAATTCGACTCTTTAAGGAATATAATCAAATGTTTAATATCATAAAACACAACATTTTTTTATGAATTATATTATAGATGAGAGTGATGGTCTTCAAGATGGAAGATGTTGAATATGTGGCGATCGTCAAATGGACTTTTTGTGGCGAAAGATTGATGCAAACCAAACCAAAACCAATCGTTAGTTGTGTAAATATTCAAATTTATTCATTTTTTATTAAATTTGTTTACTATGATTTTATTGACTAATTATAACATTGTTGTCCTTAAAAATTTATATTATTTTTTAATAAATACTATAGTATTATGTATTTTAAATAAAAAATAATTAGTTAAATGAATTATTAAGTACATTTATTCATAAGTTCTTTATAAATATTAATAAACTAAATTTATTAATTTTTTGAATTTATTTATTTTATATAAAGAAACTTTTATTGAATATACACAAAATGATGGATTTCATTTGAGCTAATGGGCTTTAAGATCCAATGCTATTTTATTATGCCCAACTCAAATACACCTAAATTTTTTAAATATTAATCTTTTCATCACTCGTGCTGTTATGCTCATCTTGAGGTCTGGTGTTGGCATGCTCCTAAATTTTTTAAATATTAATCTTTTCATCACTCGTGCTGTCAAGCTCACCTTGAGGCCTGGTGTTGGCATGCTATGGGATGAATTTAGAACAGATTGGATGAGTCGGTTTGGTTGATCAGGTTAGATGGTCGAATGGGGAGGGTGGTTTGAGCGACAGGATGAGTTAGAACAAGCTAAAAGGGAGTAGAATGGTGAGTATAATAATTTACTGTAAAATTTTATATGATTCTTTACATATATATATATGTTAATAAAGCTTTTACTATAACTCAAGTATAAGTTTCCTTCGACTTGAGATATTCAAGTCACCTTGGTCATGGAGATTTATATTTTAATATCCTAAGCAAGCATCTCCTTGGAGGTATGACCCCGGGATGATTGGGTATAAGTTAAAGTGCCCAAAGGTGTTTGGATAACCCACAAAAGATTCACCGTTCTTTGCGAGAAGATGTATACTCTATGGTCGCTTGTCAGGATTATTAAAGTCTTTAGCCAAAACATCAAGTGTTTAGAGTATTGTATTCTTGGACACATGTACAAGTAATTTGAATCAACAAGACAATTAAGTATTACTTTGGCTATGTGTGACATAATCAACTTAGTGGAGACAAATACATTGACCATGTCCTGAACCAAGTGGGTATAAGATGAGTGAAAGAAATAAGACACGACTCACTGTAGCTGCTGAAATGTTTTAGAAGATGTTCTGGGATCAACCGTTGATTTTTCTGTTAATTGAGAATCATAATATACTATTAAGTGTTACTCATGATCGATCCATAATTAATAGTTAATTATGAACGACTAAGATAAATTGAAAACATATTGGGTCACACACACTACGAGTTTATCCGTAAGATTTAAAATGAGTTTGAGAATTAGATTCTCAGATTGAGAGAGACTAAGTATGTTTGGACAAAATGAATGACAAATATGGAAATCAGAGTGGCACGACAGAAACGCGGATGGGCTACGTCTTTTGAAGACAAGTTGGACTCTTTTTGGTTTAATTATAAACCAAAATTGATTTGATTTTTAATTAGAAAAAGATTAATCATTAAACTAAATTGGTTTGGTTTTGAACCAAACCAAGAGCTTAATGGATTAAGTTTTGGTTAAGGATTTATGAGTCTGATTTGGGTTTTCTCATTCAACCCATCTAAGGGATCTATATAATGATATAGAAGAGAGAAAATTAACATAAAAAATTTTAATTAGCGAATAGGTTTTTGGAAAACCTAATCTCCTCTCCTCTCCCCTCTCCTCCGTCTCTTGTGACGCCGACCACCACACCAAGGAGAAGATTTCTCCTTGGTCCGCCGCCGCCTAAAGCTCCGGCCACCCTGTCCCTTCCGGCTAGCAGGTCCCCGCCGACCAGAAGGATGCCGAAGCACAGGAGCTCTGGCCGTTGGAGCGCCGCCGAGCAAACAACACCGAATTTGTCTGCCCGTCGTTCACCCCCTTTTCGGCCTCCTTTCGCTTCGTTATCAGTGAGCAAACGTTGCTACTGGATACCCGTCATCTAGGGGTACCTCTTGTTGGTGCAGTTTGAACTAATAGTCTAACCATAAGTTTTGATGTATGACAACAAGTTAAAGTTACACTGTTATTGTTTAACAAGTTAGGCTAAGTGTGCAGGATTAATTAACTTGACGGATCTAGAGGGTCAGACACCAGGCTGAAATCCAGATGTGCAATTCTGGCAAGAAGTCCAGTTGGGTCAAAGAGGATCAGACAGTTGGCGGAAAGTCCAGTTGCGTCAGGGAGGACCAAACGATTGGCTAAAGTCCGGATGTGCGATTCCAGTAGGAAGACCTAGTGGGTCATAGATCAGACGTCGAGGAGGTGACTCGGCAAATGATAAGTAAGGTAAGAAACTGGAGGAGCGAATCTAGTGAGGACGGTCCCCGGTAAGAACTTAGGTGTTGGTCCAACTTAGATCCAACTTGGAACTCTAAGTTGAGATCATGACTAGATCCGGATCGTGATTAGACAGGGTAGAATCAGAGTGAACCAGACCGAACCGAACCGGACCAGACCGAATCAAACCAGACCGAATTGGATCGGACCGCACTGAACCGGACCGGACCAGACCAAATCGGACTGATAAGATTCGAATCCGAAAACTTATCCCAAATTTGGTGGATCATATAAGGTCAAGTTCTTCTATAAAAAGGAGACCCTGCGTTCGAGACATAGATAATTCAAAAATTCAAAACGCTCCTCTCGACTCTCTGCGCTAAAAGATCACGCTATTCCTTCTGTGCTCATCTTATGTACTTTTCTTTATTTGTCTTCTGCTACGAACTCGAATTTTTGAAGGAGATTTTCAAAATGAAAAGAAAAGTTTTAAACATGTGATTCACCCCCTCCTCTCACGTGCCCTCGATCCTACAAGTGGTATCAGAGCGGGGTTGCTCTGAATTGATATAACTATCGTTCGAGCAAAAAAATTTCACTGTAAGTCAGAACTGGTGTAATCACCTTTTCTGACAAATTTTTCATTATTTTTCATTATTTTTATTATTTTATTTTTTTTCGAAAGTGGTGCAATATCACTCGAGTCGATTTTTATCTTTGTTATTATTTATTCTTCCCGCACTACTAACCCCAAAAACAAGTCTTGAAAATTCTGTTTTCTTATTTTTGTTCTTGCAAGAAATTAATGACACAGAACGAGGAATACAACACTACCCATCCACCGTTGTTCAATGGAGACGACTTTTTATATTGGAAAAAGAGGATGGAGGTCTACTTGAAAATTGACATCGAGCAATGGTTCATGGTAAGACGAGGATACACAACTCCAATGGACAACTCCGACAAGATCCTTGAACCAAAAGAGTAGAATCCAGATATGAAGAAGAAGACCCAGACTGACAACAAAGCCCTAAACATTCTTCAATGTGAGCTAATGAAGGAAGAGCTCAACCGAGTCAGGCCATTCGACAACGCCAAGGATTTATGGGACAAGTTGATCGAGCTACACGAAGGCACAAACAACTCTAAGGTAGCGAAACGAGATTTGCTTTTAAATAATTTGTTTAATATTAAAATGCGGGATGGAGAAATGGCAAGCCAATTGCACGCAAGAATCAAGAATATCCTCAATGGACTCCACCTGATAGGCCACCAACTTGAGAACTAAGATGTCATAAGGTATACCTTAAACTCGTTTCCTCGAAATGCACTATGGGCATCTATAATAGATGCATAAAGAGGAACCTTTCAAAATTAAAATTAGATTAGTTATTTTGTGAATTAGAGCTACACGAATAGACTAACGCAAAAGAAGTCAAAAAAGCTATTATTTTTCTTGCAGGTCCTTCCAAGGAGGCCAAAACGTGAACTCGATCCAAAAATTCAAAAATTAAAATTTAAATTAAATTCAAATTCTAAAATTTAAATTAAATTCAAATTCTAAAATTTCAATTAAATTCAAAATTTAAAATTTCAATTAAATTCAAATCAATATTAAACTCAAAAATTAAATCTATATTGAATTCAAAAATTAAAATTTCAATTAAATTGAAATCTATATTGAATTCAAAAATTAAAATTTCAATTAAAATCAAAAATTCAAAAATTAAAATTTCAATAAATTCAAAATTCAAATATTCAATTTCAATTAAATTCAAATCTTAATTAATTTTCTAATCTAAAGTATTTTCAATTAATTAATGAACTATTTAAAAAAAACAATTTTAAAAATTATTTTAAAAACTAGTTTAAAATTTTCTTTAAAAATTATTTTAAAACTAATTTAAAAATTCCTTTAAAAATTATTTTAAAAACTTATTTTATTTTTTTTTTTAAAACTATTTTAAAAATTCAATTAAAAATTATTTTAAAAACTCTTTTAAAAACTTATTTTAAAACTTATATTAAAACTTATTTTAAAAATTCTTTTTAAAACTATTTTAAAAATTCTAGTGAAAACTATTTTAAAAATTCTTTTAAAAACTATTTTAATTTTTTTTTAAAAGCTTATTTTAAAACTTCTTTTAAAAAAGTATTTTTAAAAATTCCTTCAAACAATGTGATCGAGGAAGGTGCCATGAGAAATTTACATGAACTAATTATGATTGGTCTTATAGAATTAAGGATGGTCCCTCTTGGCATCGAGTTTCTCGTCGGTCTCCAAAGTCTCTATCTAAATGGCATGCCTGAGGAGCTAGTGGTAAAATTAAGAAAGGACGATGACAACGATGACAACGAAGACAGACAAAAGATTAGACATATTCCATATGTTCATATCCTTTAAATAAGAAATTAAAAGTTTTTTTTTTCATATTTGTTTATGCAGAAATAGCTCTAAAAGGGAGTGAATAAGAATGTGAAAGAAATATTTATGGAGGCACTGTAGTGTATATATTTTATAATATTATAAAGTCAATTATTGAATTGTTTGCTCATGATTTTCTATTAAACTATAAAATAAGAAATTATGATATATTGAATACCAATAAGAGAATTAGTTCTAAATCAAATAATTACGTATTCATTGTACTCATAAAATAAAGATAATTACATAGCATATAAAATAATCAAGATCTAATTAAATTTTAAAATATAGATTAATTACCAATTTAAATAAATAAAATAAGATAATTATAGGTTTAAATTATTTTTTTAATGATTATATCTTGTATATCAATTTGTAAGCTATTGGATTCACATGAAAATTTTCGTAAGTCATAAAAAAATATAGAATAAAAAAAGTATTTGTTCTAATTATCTAATATTTCATAAAAAATTTATCCAAGATACATTAAAAAAGTCAAAAATTAATATCTAATTAATCACATTAACAAAGTCAACATCAAAATGATTAAATTCATCATTTCAGTGATTCAAACATAATTTAAATAATGATCTCTCAATATTTTGAACTTGCACTTTTTGTATGATTGCAGAAGCAATAAGAAGCACAATGCTTATAGACGAGCCCTCCGTACAAAAATAAATAAATTATGAATCAGATAATATTGAATTTAAGATGATTGATTCGATTTTATGAAAGTTTTTCATCGATTATCAGGATAAATCAGAAAACATTCGTGACGGGCAACCCAAAAATCTAGTATCCTGTGATTGCACACTTCATTTGAAAGAAAAATCTCTATAAATATATCGTAATTAAGGATCAAATCATAGGTGCCTAAGTGATAACTTGATATCCTTCTACTACACCGTGGCGAAAGATTGATGCAAACCAAAACCAACTGTTAGAATTGTGTAAATATTCAAATCTATTCATTTTTATTAAATTTATTTACTATGATTTTATTGACTAATTATAACATTATTGTCCTTAAAAATTTATATTATTTTTTAATAAATACTTTAGTATTATGTATTTTAAATAAAAAATAATTAGTTAAATGAATTATTAAGTACATTCATTCATAAGTTCTTTATGAACATTAATAAATTAAATATATGAATTTTTGAATTTCTTTATTTTATATAACTAAACTTTTATTGAATATACACAAAAGGATGGATTTCATGTGAGCTAATAGGTTTTAAATTCCAATACTATTTTATTAGGCCCAACTGAAATACACGTAATTTTTTTAAAATATTAATTTTTTTATCACTCGGGTTGTCATGCTCATCTTGAGGCCTGGTGTTGGCATATGTTGTGGGATGATTTCCGAACAGATTGGATGAGTTAGTTTGGTTGATCAGATTAGATGGCCGAATGAGGAGGGTGGTTTGAGATGAGCTAGAACAAGCCAAAAGGGAATTGAATCAACCCATCAAATTGATTATTTGATATTCTCATTTAATTTGATTTCTGAACGATCTCAAAACATTAGCCCTCCTTCACCTCAACAGTAAGTTGGTTCGGAGGTTAGGTTGAGTTAATTGTATGATCAGTCATCTGAATTGTGCTTGGCCCGACTTGAGTTGGGCCTTTTTAGCAAGAACCAGTGGGTTTGACCACTCCCATCATTTCAGATCCATGAGTGTGCCTGTCTTTTATGTATGTGTAATTTTAAATACCTTGAGTGAGATTCTGTACACCACACCTCTAATTAAGCGACTCGGTGAATCTGATTCAAGGACTGCCAAGACAAGAATAATGCACCATTGCATCTAGAAATTCATACCTATATAGATGACTGATACGGAGTGTATTAAATGCTTCTACGTGGATAAAAAAAGTCAATCAACATACTAAGTTGGTTATTAAAGTCAAGGGAAATTTATTTTTGCCGACCAGCATCCCTCCTCCAGCCGACCTATACCCTGAGCTGAACCGTCGTTCATCCCAATTGAGTTGAATCATCTCTCATCTTGACCAAGCCGATGCCCTTCCTTTTAATATTCTAAGTTTTTATGACTAGCAGTTCGTGGGCCTCGATGTGGATTGTCAAAATACGTAGAACAGTATGAGCGATATAATATGATTCTAACAAGATCTCTTACAATACAAGATAAGGATAACATGACCATCTGATATTGACATGTCATATTCTTTATTATGGATGTGACATTCTGTCAGAGGTATTTCTATAAAAATCCTGCTCCCCACAGGTCATGATATGCTTTCATTACGACATGCATCTAATTACAGTGTATTATTCATCTTCTTTAGAGATCTGTCTTGGACATCAGAGTGGAAGGTCGGGACAACCCTGACTCCATTCTAACCACCCTCTTTCGCTCTTTTTATTTCCCACAAGCTTATCTGACGGCTCCTTGAGTGGTTGAACTAACCCAGCAGCACCATGCGACTCTCCTCCAGCTCACGGCGACTTCGTCAATAGCTATGTCCAGATCACCAATAGCTCATCTTTGCTATGTCCAGATCACCAATAGCTCATCTTTCGTGAATTTCAGATAGAAATAAATTAACATAGTCTATGAAAACATTAAATCTTGACTGAAATTTCAAGATGAATGACACCATGAAAATCATCAAAAAGCACCGTCTTGCAAATACCTCAGGGAAGCAAATACCTCCGACGGCTTCTTGTCTGTATGCATGTGTAATTCTAAATACATTGAGTGAGATTCTGTACACCACACCTCTAGTTAAGTGCTTGACTCCGTGAATCTGATTTAAGGACTGTCCAGACAAGAATAATGCACTATTGCATCTAGAAATTCATACCTATATATGGCTGATACGAGGTGTATTAAATACTTCCACATGGATAAAGAAAGTCAATCAACATATTAAGTTGAGTTATTAAAGTCAAGAGAAATTTGTGTTTGCCGACCGGCATCCCTCCTCCGATTGACCTGCATCCTCAACCGAACCATCGCTCATCCCAATCGAGTTGAACCACCGCTCATCCTGATTGACACCGACCCGTCATTCATCCCGACTGACGCCGACCGTCATTCATCCCGATCGAATCAACCCGTCGGTCATTCCGGCCAAGCCGACATCCTTCCATTTAATATTCTAAGTTTTTATGACTAGCAGCTCGTGGGCTTCCATGTGGTTTGTCAAAATACGTAGAGCAGTATGAGCGACATAGCGTGATTCTAACAAAATATCTTACAATACAAGATAAGATAAGGATGACATAACCCTCGGATATTGACAAGACACATTTTTTATTATGGATGTGACATCCTATCAGAGATATTCCTATAAAAATCCCGCTCCCCGCGGGTCATGGTATGTTTTCATTACAACATGCATCTAATTACAGTATATTGTTCATCTTCTTTAGAGATCTGACTTGGATGTCAGAGTGGAAGTTCGGGACAACCTTGACTCCATTCTAACCACCCTCTTTCGCTCTTTTTATTCCCCTTAGGCTTCTCTAACGGCTCCTTGAGTGGTTCAACTGACCCAACAACACCAGGCGACTCTCCTTCAGCTCACGACGACTTCGTCAACATCCATGTTCAGATCACCGGTGACTCATCTTTCACGAGTTTCAGATAGGAACAAATTAGCGTCGTTTGTGGGAACATTAAGTTCTGACTGAGATTTCAAGATGGATGACATCGTAAAAATCATCGAAAAGCACAATCTCGCCAATACAAGAGGATCAATGGAAATCGTCGCTTTGCTACTCGCAAATACTATTATAAAGAAGTGAGAGGGGAACTTCCATCTCTGACTCTTTAGTCGGTAGCTCCAATCAAAAGCTCCCTCATAAGCTCCAAGCTCCCTCGCAAGCATCTCATCGGCGAGACTGAAATTGGGAGCTCCATTACAAGCGTCCAAACGATCGGCATCTCTAAGGAAAGTACGATCAACATCTCCAAGAAAATTCTGATCAGCAACTGTGATGAGCCAATTCCAATCAATCATTTAATCGACAACTTCTTATCAACTTCAATCGACTATCAGCTTCGATCAACTAAGAGACAGTCAAATGCTTCAATACTTCAAATGGTCAAAGTCACATTCCAAATGAAAAATTTGCCATCGGCCAAATCCTTCAAGTGGCCAAAGTCAACTTAGGCAAATTACAAATTACAATTGGTTTCAAATTGATCCAATCAATTCCAATCAGCTTTGGCAAAATCTAATTGGTTGCATGCAAAATTGACAAAAGCAAACGATAAAAATTTCATTCGGCATTGACAACTTAATTTGGTCAAATTTCAAATCATCTATGTGCCAAAGCCCCCCGAGCAGTCAATGTCCATTCAAAATTGGCAGCTTCAAATGGACAACCAATTAACATCCCCACAAGCCTATTGACCATCACACTCAAAGTACATGAAAAAGTCCAATCAAATTTAACCGCTGACTTTGGCACTCCTTCAATTGACTTGGGCACTCCTTCAATTAAATTTGGCCGATCGGCACTCCTTCAATTGGAAAAGTCCAATCAAATTCAACTTTGTTCAAAGCAAGGTGATAAAATTTCATCCGGCATCTCCACGTTTCGACTTCAATCGCCGATCGGCAACTGCATAAATGCCAATCAAATACAAATTGGAATTTTCCCATTGGACAAGTTCAATCGGCAATCCCATTAAAAAATTCCAATCGACAGCTATAGGTGGCAAGACAAAATCCGATTGGATGATCAATGGACGAAACTCCACAGGTAATTCAATCAATAAAGCAAGTCATTCAGAAGATAGGTTCGATCGGTCATTCAATCGACAACTTCACCAATCAGTTGTCCAATTGGTAGCTCCGTCCATCGATCGATCATATTCGACAGCTCAGTCATCTCAAGTAGCTCATCCGTCCCTGCTTAACAGTTTGAGATTATTCATTCAAGTCATCTTGATAGATAAGTCTGAACTTTGATTTTATAATTGAAATTCAAAATATCTCTCTTTGTATCAAACAGGAAGTTTAACTTTGATCGATTCATGCATGAAAATGTTAATCGATTGATTTTAATTCTAATTGATTCATGTATGAACATGTTGCAACTTTAAGGCTTTAATCGATTGGATCGAATTCCTAATTGATTGAAAGCATCAATCGATTAGTCTCATTGATAGCACCAATCGATTAGTCTAATCGATTCCACTCGATTTGTCATGATTTCAAGATAGTTAGTCGATTGGCAAAATTGTCAATCGATTGGTAGCAACAAATCGATCATCCTAATCGATCAAAATCAATCATCCTGGTCGATTAAAATTGATCCCGTATTCGATCCAGTCGCACTAATCGATTGGCAAAATTCGTCAATCGATTGATGTCAACTGAATCAATTGGATAATCGATTCGGCTCGGTTCTGTTCACAATTTTAGACTTGGTAATCGATTGGTCGACCAAGCCAATCAATTGAACCGTCACGATTTGACTTAAAATTAAGTTAAACGCGACGGTTCTTCCCGAAGACAGCGACGGTTCATCCCCATTCTTCGTATTCTTCATGAAATACACGAACAACATGAAAGTTCAAGTCTTTCTTAGGTTTTCTATGCAAAAGATTTCGATGATCAAACATGATTCATACAAAGGAAATTTTATCTAGCATTAGAACAATAGATCAACGAAAACTCATATTATATTGTCATGAAAACGTGAAGAAACAGAGTCTTGACTCTGATATCAATTGAAAGATTCTCGTATTAAACCTTAGTCGCATGAATTCTAAGACAATCGAAATAAGAACTCGCACATAAGGAATACAAGAACATGAGCATGAATCTAGTTTCAACAGACAACATGACATGATAACATAAAGCATAAATAAAACAACAAGGAATCTGATTATAGAATTATAGTCCTTGTCTTTAGCGTCGTCTAAAGAAATCCCTGAGGAAGAAAAAGAAGCGGAAGCAAGAGGGGAAGATCTTCCAACGGGCTTAGGTGTTGAGGTTACAAGGTTGCAAACAAAGTTCCATATTGAAAACACATGAAAAAGATCATGAACTTATAAGAAAAAGACATCTCCATTACTATGAGACTTTTTGGGTAAAGCCCAAAAATAAAATCATGAGGACTTAGTCCAAAGCGGACAATAAATATTATACCATTATGGAGATATCTAAATTCCTTCATTCCTAACAATTGATATCAGAGCCCGGACTGTCAGAAGGTTTAACCACCGACTATGCACAAGAGTTATGATGCAATCGAGTCATGTGAGTAGAATATTGACTTCGAACAAAAGAAGTAGGGGCTCCCGTGTCTGAATCAAGAGAACCAGACACTCGGCAGAAAAGTCCTAGTTGCAGCTAGGCAAGGAAGTCCTAATAGATCGGGTGGACCGAGGGGCAGGAAGTCCTAGTAGGTCAAAGATCTAATGAGAGGGGTCTTGTGATCCTTCGTTTGAGGGGAAGATTGTTGGGTTGCAAGGTTGCAAATAAAGTACCACATTGAAAACACATAAGAAAGATCATGACTTATAAGGGAAAGACATCTCCATTGGTATGAGACCTTTTGGGTAAAGCTCAAAAATAAAATCACGAGGGTTTAGATTCAAAGTGGACAATATCATACAATTGTGGAGATATCTAAATTCTTTCGATCCTAACATTAGGGTCGACAGGTTGAAAACTCTTAGTCTAATGGGAAATCAAGAGACCTCTTAAGATGATGCCCTAAACCCTTGGGAACCTCCCTGTTATTAGCTCATGAATGATAGTAGATCGAACTAAAGGGTTCTACACATTCAACCTACATCTGATAACCCGAAACTCATAATCAACACTGCTAAGAACAATGATCAAAGCAATCTTCAAGAGAAAAAATATGTCTATCTCAAATGGAATCAATACCATGCAACGATTATTGTCAGGTACATAGTTGTATTAGATGATGTTTGGCGTGGAGACTCGTGGAATGAAATCATGCTTTTGTTAATAGCAACAATGGAAGTAGACTTGTTGTTACCACTAGAAACCATGAAGTAGCAAAGATAGCAAATGAAGAATATATCATAGATCTTCAACAACTAAATGAAAAAGATGCATGAATTTTGTTTTGCAAGAAGGCATTCCGAAGAGAGAATAGTAATGATTGTCCACAAGAGCTTGATGATTACAGTAATACAATTTTGAACAAGTATCACGGCTCACCATTAGCTATTACAGTAATTGACAGTTTATTATCAACCAAGAAAAAGAGTGAAAGTGGATGGAAGGAAGTCTATGATTATCTTCAATGGGAGTTTAAAAACAACCCTTCGCTTGATGCATGGAAGAGTATTCTTAACCTTAGCTTCAATGATTTGCCTAACCATCTAAAGAATTATTTTGTATATTGTAGCATCTTCCTTGAAGATTATCTAATAAAAAGGAAGAAACTAATCTGATCGTGGGTTGTCGAAAGATTCGTGGAGGCAAATGACAGTAACCGAGTAATGGAAGGAGGTTGAACGCTATTTTGCTCAACTTGTGCATCGGTCCATGCTTCAGGTGGTTGAGAGAAATGAATTGGGAGGTTGAAGATTTTCAGAATGCATGATGTTATAAGAGAGGTAACACTTGATATATCTAAAAAGACTCAATTTTGCATGATTTCTCATGGTTCACACAATATATGATTTTTTTTTTATTTATTTCAAATATTCAACGAAGTCGTAGATATATAATTACCGAAATAGACGCACGTGAAATAAAAGAGTACTATTTTATTTCGTCTTATCATCGAAGTCGTATCCATGAAAAAAGCAAAGTCTTTAACCGATTCATGGAGACAAAACCGGTTTGGAGTTGGACCGATGTTGAAGTAAAAAAACATCTTTTACTTCGTTGGTTTTGTAAAGTGCCGAAGCAATCGATGATATGTTACTTCACAGTTTACATTGATTGTTGAAGTAAAAAAAAAAATCTTTTACTTTGTTGATTTTGTAAAGTGCCGAAATAATATATGATTTATAACTTCATAATTTATATTGATTACCGAACTAAATAGTAATATGTTCTTTTATCTTTGTCACACCATTTTGTAAAACATGTTTATGATGTAAGCTTGAACCAACTTGTCTCTCATTAAGCTAAGCCAACTTGAGCTAAGCCAAATGTGAAAAAAAGATTTCCATACATTTCTAAAAGCTGCAAGTTCAGATTATCTAGTTATGGGAATATAATGATAGTTTTTGGTTGCACAACACCTATAATCAAAATAACCAAACTGATTTTGTACAATTTTCTAGTGACAAACGTTATTTTTATTAAACATTATTAGGTTCATAATAAATAAGACAAGTCCTCTTTGTGATAAAAAGCGAAACGCTCGTTTCCAACGCTCCCGTTAATTCGTCCAAGGATTAATACGGAGAAGGTAAATCACGGGAGCTAGTTTACTAGTCCAAACAATGACCAGTACATGAAGAAAAACATGAATCTGACTACTAACTAAAATTTAATCCTCAGACCTTATGATAATAATATCCCATGTACTAACTTTCAGTCATCCCGTGAGACAGACAAGTCCTCTTCGAACTTAGTCAAAGTTCTTATACTAATGAATTTCAATACAAACATTAAACAAATATATACATTTTTCTAGATCCATCATTCATTTCCTAAAGGAGTTTCACATTCACTAAATCAGCAAAATATAAGTGCAGGCAGTGCTCAGAATATACATAAATAACAATTTATTCATTTAATAAATTAAATGAATAAAGAGAAGGAAACTAGAGAAAAATTTAAAATGTGACCACTTAAATAGTAAAGGCATAAATATTAAAACCTAATTTTACATATATAACAGG
>JBBUKS010000078.1:296303-306712 GCA_038050645.1 Hedychium gardnerianum | reverse complement strand
AAAGAGTTATACTTTGAACATATATATATATGTTAGAGTCAATTTGATGTCAAAAAATCACTAATCTCAATATATTAGGTCAAAATAATGTTTGAAGGCTTGGATATAATCAGGAGAACTAGACGAATATATAGAAACTAATTTCATATCATTTCGAGCTCTCTAGGTCCATCAACCAGGTGTGACATATTTATTTTTTATTTTTAATCCAATCTGCGACAATATCCACGAATTGGATATTTTGGATACATTCATGTTCAAAAAATCATTAATCTCAATATATTATGTCAAATTGATGTTTGAAGGTATGGATATAATTAGGAGAATTAGACGAACACATAAAAACTAGTTTCATGTCATTCCGAGCTCTTTAAGACCATCAACCGATTTCAGGCCAATCTGCGACGAATCCAAAGGATTCGTCGCAGATCGACAAATGTTTAGTGTTTGTAAATGTTTTGTGACGAATCTGAAATTCGTCACTAAAGCTATGACGAATTCATGTATTCGTTGCTCAATCTGCAATAAAATCGAATTTTGTTGCAACTCTTGCACCGAATTCTAGATTCGTTATAGAATTTTCCGACGAATTTCTTTTTCGTCGTAAATCAGTGACAAAAAGTTAGTTTCGTCGCTAATTGACAATATATTCTACAACGAAATCATTTTCATTGTCAACTAGCGATAAAATATTTTCATTGCGAATTTCATTACTGATTTATAATAAATAATATTTTCATTGTTAAATTCATTATAAATTTAAGATAAATATTTTTCGTACCTTAATTTCGTCATTAAATCAATCATTGTTTTTAGTGATCCTTCGTATCCGAGCTAGAATACAAGTCAAATCATATTATTTTAATACAATAAATCAATTTAAATAAAATACAAACTATTTAATTTGATCAACTCGTATTATTTTAATACAACAAGCTAGTTTTAAATAAATAAAAATACATTATTTGATTTCGTTATGTCGTATTATTTTAATAAAACGTCAAATTGTATTATTTAAATACGGCAAACCAGCTATGAGAAAAACATTATATTTGAATAATTAATTTTGAAAAGGCCAGCTAATTAAGTTGAATCTAGGACAATTTTACTTTAAAATAATATTATTATTTTTTTAAATATATATATATATATATATAATTAAATCAAAATATTTATTTAATTTGATTAAATCAAATCGAATCAAAGTTATTGTTAGAGCAAAAAAGACTTGACACTAATTTAAATATATATATATATAAGGTTTGTGTTCATCTTTCTAACAAGGAGAGTAAAGGAAACAATTATTTTCGAGCCGTTCTTCCTCATTTATTTGAATAAAATCTAAAAGAAGATCAATTTAATTGATTTCAAATAATTGTTTTTATTAAAAAAATTGGCCTATAAGAATTAAGAAATTAAAGAAAAAATAATAACAATTTGCATTACTTATTTATGTTTTTTTTTTTTTTTGTAAACGAGCCAATTAAATGAAAATCTTCTAGAGTAGTTTCCAAGATGCAATTTTGTTCATTTTTGAGAAACAAGGAGTTCGCAATTTTTGGGCTGTAAATGATCAAAGTCGATGCATAAAAGTTTATTTGCATTTGCTCAGTAGTCAAAATTAAATTTAAAAAACAAATTAAGACTAGTGAGCTTAGTTCATTAGTACGGTTTATAATAATTATATCTTTATTTTTTATAATACGTTAAAAATATAAAAATTAAACATTTTATTTATTAAATAAATGTTTTAATTAAATGATATATATTTTAACTTTTTTTTAACTCAATTTAAATTGATAAAATTTTAATAAATAAATTTGAATAAGGTCAATAACATAAATGAACAAATTTAGACAAAATGTTCAACTAATTAAGCTCGTTGTGCTTTATAATATAGTAGATATAGGGTTGATTTTAAAATAGTACTTGAATTACATTTGAGTCATTGATAAATATTTATTTAAAATGTTGATTTTAATCATTTTGATGCAATCCATTTTTTTCATGCATTAAAAAAAAATTAAAATTCAATAGCTTGCAAATTGGCATAGGATATGATATTTTTTTAAAAAACAAACCTATAATTCTCTTATTTATTTATTTAAATTAATAATTAAATCATATTCTAAAATTTAATTAGATTTGATTATTTTATTTATTGTGCAATTATTTTTATGAGATATACTAATTATTTTATTTAGAAAAAATTCTCTACTCAACATAGATATTTTTTATTTTATAGTTTGTCAATGGAGTATGAGATTATTTTTTAAAAAAAAAAAATCATAAGTAAACATTTCAATTATTAACTTTATATTTTTACAAAATATAAATATTTTGTTTCACACTCTGCTCACTCTCTTTTAAGGTTATTTCATTCATAAATAAGCATCAAAAGGTGTTTTAACTTATACTTACACGATAGTAACACTTGGACTAGCGGTAATCATTTGTCGTCATGGTCCTTTCTTAATTTTCCCACTAACTCAATCATTGCGAGTAAAACTCTTGAAAAGTATAATATAATTTTTTTTTCTCTTTAACAGGTTAGAAGACAAACAAAATCCACTAATTTAACATAACAATAGATTCATATATATATAGAGATGATTTTTTTTTAAAGAAATAGATGTATTTGAGTTGAGCCTAATAAAATAGTATTGAAATTGGAAGTCCATTGGTTCAACTTATTGGTAGCAAAAAAAATAAAATCGTCATATCGACGGCCCCTCTAGAATGGTCCCCCACTTAGATCTGACCATAGTTCGGAATTGATGGTTTGACGGTTCAGAACCGTCGGTTCGACGGTTCCTGGGGAGTCGACCCTTAACCTTAACCGGCCAAGACGATTACGATTCACAGTTCGGAACCGCTGATTCACTTTTCAGTTCACGGTTTATCACGGTTCAAGATTATTATATTAAAAAATTTAAAATTTAATATTTATTTAAACAAAGGGCTTGTACTTATTTAAATTACCTACGTATCCCCTTATGATATAGGAGAATCAAAGTCCACATAGTTCTTTTATATTTTTATCCATTTATATTAAAAAGTTACATTGCTACTCACTTCTATTTCTCGTTCCCGTTGTATTTGTTCATTCAGTATTAAAATCTTCCACTGCCATGCCCTTTCAAGAGTTGGAACACAACCAACTATAGTCGCCCCTTTAATTTCAGTCACAAAGTGGTGCCGAAGTTGCTTCAGTTGTGTCAGACCGTGTGGGAGCTTCACTATATTGGAATCACGGAGGTCGAGTGTTTGCAAAGTCTGGAGCTTTTGGATATTGTTGGGACGTTGTTCCACTTGTGTACCCCTCAAACCCAAATAGTGAAGGTTAAATAAGGCTGAAACTTCATTTGGTAAGTCGGAGATTGGAGTTCCTTCCAGCTCCAACACCCTCAACATTTTCAAACTAATTAAGACTGTTTTTATGGAACGTGAACTACAATTGGAAATAGGAAACGTAATTAAAGAGCAAAGTCGTGAAAAGCTCCTATTTAAGTCAAGGGATTCATCATTTGTTTGGATGGAAAGGCGACGAGTTTGATCGTCCAGAGCTGTTTGTGAACCATCAAAAATCATGCAAAAATTTGCCTTTTTAGATATTGCTAGTGTTACCTCTCTTACAACATCATGCATTCTGAAAGTCTTCAACCTCCCAAATTCATTTCTCCCATTCCATATCACCTGAAGCATGGATCGGTCCACAAGTTCAGCAAGATAGTTTTCAGCCTCCTCTTCCATTGATCTGTTACTGCTCCTTGTCTCCACAAATCCTTCAACGACCCACAATCGGATTAGTTTCTTCCTTTTTATTAGAAAATCTACAGGAAAGATGCTACAATATACAAAATAATTCTTTAGATAGGAGACAAATCATTAAAGCTCAAGTTGAGAATATTCTTTACTTTATCTAGCGCAGTGTTGTTTTCAAACTCCCAATGAAGGCAATTATGGACTTTCTTCCATTCAGTTTCACTCTTTTCCTTGAACGATAATAAACTTCCAATTGCTACAATAGCTAATGGTGAGCACACTTGTTCAAAATCCTACGAGCATAATCCTCAAGCTCTTTTGGACAATCTTTATTGTTCTCTCTTCGGAATGCCTTGTTGCAAAACAGTATCCATGCATATTCTTCATCAAGTTGTTGAAGCTCTATGATATGTTTTTCATTTGCTATCCTTGCTACTTCATGCTTTCTAGTTGTAACAACAAGTCTACTTCCATTGTTGCTATCAACAAAAGCATGACTTATTTCATTCCACAAGTCTACACACCAAATATCATCTAATACAACTATGTATCTCTTTTGCTGCAAACTTTCTCCAATGATGTCAAACAACTCTAATTGTAGCATGGTAGCGATACCATTTGGAGCAGACTCCTTTTTTTCCTTGAAGATTTCCTGGATCATTGTTCTTAAGATTTCTTCCACATTATAAGTTTGTGAGACTGTAACCCATGCCTGACAATCAAAGTGTCTCTTTACCGCATTATTGTAATAGACATTTGCGACGAGAGTAGTTTTTCCTTGGCCAGCCATTCCCCATACTGCAATTGCTGTCATCTTCTTGCAAGTACCAGCATTAGTCAACCATGAAAGCAACTTAGATTTATTCTCTTAATTAATTCCATCCCCACTACATCGTCTTCTCTAATATACATTGGAACACAAACTCGATAACGATGCGTCTCTTTCTGGATTCACTCTATCCTCATTGCCATTTATTTTTAAACCATATAGATTGTTCATGCTTTCAAGTTCAGAAAGATGTTTCTCCATGTTTTCTATCTGAGAATCAATTCCATGCCAAGCCTTAGCAAGATTGCAACAAAGGATTAATTTTGATGGTCTTGAGAGAAAATCCTTCCATGTTCTTCCACGTTGCTCTTCAACTAGATAGAGGTATTCATCAATGATGTCTTCCATCTTAAAGGCTACCACTCTCACCTATCATATAATATAATTTATAAAAATTAAATTTTGTGTTTTATGACATGAATAATTTGATTAAATTCCTTAAAGAGTTGAGCTATTAGCTAGTTTCGCAGAAGAATGAGAAAGAAAAGAAAAGACATAAAAGTAAAGGAAACTGTGTCACCTCTTTGATCCAAACCTTAAGTGTGTCGTCATCATCAGCAGCAGTCGACCGATTAGATCTTTCAAGGAAGGAGTGTATCACCCTGAACTTCGCGGCTTTTCGACAGGTTGCTCATTCAACAGGTTGCTATTTTTTACGCTAAAAAAGAGTAATTTGCATTATTAAGGGCTCATTCAAAAGGTTGCTCGTCACGGCCCCACGATGATTAATCAGATCGAATAACGTCGAACCTGAGGAGATCGACTCGTCACGGGCCCCACAAAGATAGATAATACGGTGTTCACATGGGTCGACATTGACTGTAAATTACGGGGACTTCGTTCGTCAATAATAACATATATAAAGAGTAAATTAGCCGACGAATTCTTATCCTCATGATTCATCTTTTTATTATCCATATTTCAGAGTAAATTAGCCAATGAATTCTTATCCAACGAATTCTTTTATTATCCATATTTTTTTTATTTGTCAATTTTTTGACATTTTTTTAACTAATTCTAATCCTCATATTCATCTTTTTATTATTATTCATATTTCAGAGTAAATTGGCCCACGAATTCTTTTATCAACTTTTTATCGTTTGAAATACTTAAATTATATATTTTATTTTTAAAATTATTAAATCACATATCCAATTTTATTTTTACTCATCAATCGATTGTGAAAAGTCCCATTTAAAAAAATAATTAATTCATGTTTAAATAATTTTTACGCTTAATATATAATGTCAAATTAATATTTAAGAGTATTTATATAATCATAAAAACTAGATAAATACATAGGACCTAAGTTTTATATCTTTCCAAGTTCTCTAAGTTTATCAACTGATTTCGATCGATTTCGATTGAAATCGACTGATAGACCTAGAGAGTTCGGAATGACATGAAACAAGATTCTATGTGTTCGTATAATTCTTCTAATTATATAAATACCCTCAAACATTAATTTGACATAAATAAATTGAGCACAATAATTTTTTAAATACGAATTAAAATTTTCGGACATATTTATGTTCAAAAAATTATTGCTCTCAATATAGTAGGTCAAATTAATATTTGAATACATTTATATAATCAGGAGAACTAGGCGAACACATGAGACTTGATTTCATGTCATTCCGAGCAATGATTTTTTGAATACGAATTAGATTTTTCAAATACATTTGTATTCAAAAAATTATTGCCCTTAATATAATGGTCAAATTGATATTTGAGGGCATTTATATAATCAGGAGAACTAGAGAAACACAAAGGATCTAATTTCATATCATTTTGAACTCTATAGGTCTATCTGTCGATTTTGGTCGAAATTGATCGAAACTGACTGATAAATTTAGAGAGTTGGGAATGATATGAAATTTAGGTCCTATGTATTTATTTAGTTGTCCTGATTATATAAATATTCTCAAATATTAATTTAACATAATATATTAAATACAATAATCATTTGAATATGAATCAATTATTTTTAAAAAATATTTTAATTGATTACTGTCAGCGACGTTTAGCCGTCGATTGTTACTTCTAGTCGATTGATCAGTTGACTGGAAATAATAATAAAAATAAAAATTAAATTAAATATATGATTTAGTAATTTTAAAAATAAGATATGTGATTTGAATATTTCGGAAAACTATCAATGTCGTTCAGTAAAAAACCGTTCTATTATCCATATTTGTCAAAAAAATTTGACGTCTTTTTAGACAATGAATTCTTATGCTCATGATTATCTTTTTATTTATCCATATTTCAGAGTAAATTAGCCATTACCAAGAGTAAAACTCTCACAAATATAATGTAATCATTTTTTTAATCCTTTAACACGTTAACAAACAAACAAAATTTACTAATTTAACATAATAGATAGATCCGTAGAGATGATTTACAAGAAATTAATATTTTAAATTTTTTTGATGTATTTGAGAAGGGCCTGATAAAATAGCATTGGAATTTGAAGCCTATTATTAACTCACATGAAATCCATCATTTTGGATCAATTTAATAAAAGTTTATTTGTATAAAATACAAAATTTTAATACCTAATAAATTTAGTTTATTAATATTAATAAAAAATTATGAAAAAAATTACTTAATAATTTATCTAACTTTTTCATTGTAAATGATTTTTAAAATTTAAAATACATAAAAATATAGTATAAGATTTATAATTCTTATGATTTTAAATTATTTATGAAATATTTAAAAATATTATAAATTCTATAAAGACAATAATGCTATAATTAGTCAATAAAATTATAGTAAATAAATTTAATAAAAATGAATATATTTAAATATTTGCACACCTAACATTTTTCACTGCGAGAAATCCATCGGACGGTCAAGATATATCTATCCCTCAGCCGTCAAAAATAGAAATCTAAAATCCATCGATTCTCTTCTTCACCCGCCGCAAATGTTCAGAACCCTACGGAATGGAATAGGGATATGCATTCTCAGTTTAATGTGTAAAATTAAATAAAGTAGGAATAAAATTCTATCTATTAATATCGTTTGGTTGGTGGAATGAAACAAATGATTATTCTCATGTTCATGCTTTGTAAAAAATTTTATTGTTCAAGTTATCATTCAGATATTCATGATTCGATTTTTAATTAGAATATATTTATAGAGATTTTATCTCCAAATGAAATGCACAATCAAGAAATGCTGAGTTTTTGGATTGTCCGTCTCGAACGTTTTTCGATTTCTCTAATGACTAATGAAAATTTTTCGTGGGATCGAATTGATCACTTCAGATTCATTTGTTATATGATTCATCATTGTTTTTTATAAAAATTATGTTAGTAAAAGGAATAGGTATTCCCAATGTTGAATATATATTAGTTCATTCTTTTGACCTGGTTCACTTGGCAATTGTTTACCCTACTTGGCCAGTCTATCGCACTCGGTTTGTTGAACTTCACTTGGCAATTGTTTACCCTACTTGGCCAGTCTATCGGTTTGTTGAACTTGTTCAACCCAAGCCACTCAGGCCATCTAACCCGCTCGAAGATATTTATTATAAACTTGCAACCTAACTTTTACCAAAAGAAAGAAGAGCTATTGGTGAAGCAGTGTTGCTATTTCCCATATCTGAATCTTGGTAACTCTTCTCTTACTTCAGGCTAAAGGTTTGACAGTGACCATGGTTGGTGATGGCATCATTAATGACTTCCCAGCTATAGTCGCTGCAGACGTTGACATGGCAATCGGCGTTCGCACTGACATCGCCATAGAAGTCGGTTTCGTGGTGACTACCATTGATCTATCAAAGAAGACACTTGCTCGGATCCAACTCAACGATGAGTGGATTCTAAGGTACAATGTACTTGGAATGCCAATTACTGCAAGTATCATCTACTTGTAATTCGTGATTATTATTATATATCAGTGTTATTCTCGAGTAAGTTGTTGTTGTGTTAACTAACTATTTGGATTTGCAGGTATCCTCTACCCATTCACCGGAATCAGGTTGCCTCCTTGGCTCGCGAGAGCTTGCATGGAGGCCTCAGCGATAAGCGTTGTGTGCTCCTCATTGCTTTTGCAGTCATATAAGAAGCCATTGCAAGTTCAAGATGCTCAAAGATCTGGAGATTATTTAAATTATGTTTGATTCATTGATAAACATTGTTCGAAATATTGATTTTAATCATTTTGATACAGATTTGTTTACTATGACTAATTAGATATTAGTTTTTGGTTTATTGATTTTTTTTCTATACATCTTGAACACACTGTGGCTTAAGAAATTTTTCTTGTGAAGTGATGCAGGACTGATGCGGGAGAAGCTGAGCTTCAATGGACTTTAACTTTTGACTCAATTATTAGAACGAAACAATTTTTAGTGCGAATCGAAGTATGTTCAGAGACCTATATTTGATATGGGGTGGAACCTGTAACCGGCTAAGTTTCGGATCCAAAGAACATTATTTAGGGTCTTTTCGGAGGCTCCGGACATTTTTTTAAAACTATTTTTAATTATTTTATTTTATTTTTATTTAGGGTATTTTTGATAATTTTCATCTTTTATCTATTTGTTTAGTTATTTTAGGATTATATTTTGTTATTGATTAAAACTCCTTTTTAAGTAAAATCTGGAGACGGCGATTTCTCTTCATTTGTGATTTCTCGTGCTTTGTTTTTCTCCGCAATCCGTCTCTAACTTTAGCCACAGAATAATCGCTATTCTTCTCGGTGTTTTTTGGTATCAGAGCCTCAACAATTTCTTCAATGGTTCGTGGTTGTGATCGTGACAGACATGTTCTGATTGGGGAAGCCTCGCACCGTAATCATAACATCCAGAATGTGAAGATTGAGAATTTACAGAGGCAAGTCGCAAAATTAACCCAACGTCCGGTGGCGCAGAATTTTGAAGATTGTGAGATCTTTTATTATGATTATGATTCCGCTTTCAAAAACCAATATCACAATAGTGCTCAATTCCAGAGTCGCCATGGTCGAGAGGAGCATCATGTAGACTTCGATTTTTGGGTTGATCTGTTTGAGTTTTTTGGTACGTTACAAGAAGAGGAATTTATTGATTGGATTAACGAACTGGAGAGAATTTTTTATTATCAGGAAGTATTCGATCATGTGAAAATTAAACTGGTTGCTATCAAACTCAAAGGCCGAGCATCAACATGGCGGGAGCAGTTGCGAAGATCATGTGATAGACAAGGTAAAACAAGATCACTTATTGGGAGAATATGAAAACAAATGAAGAGTCACTTTCTTTCATTCGGTTACACTCAAACTTTATCACAGCGTCTTCTAGTTGGACTAAACTCCCTTCGAGAGCGATGGGAAACCTAAAAAATTTACCCGGAAACAAAAGATGCTGACGACGAGGTGAGAGATGGAGAGGTTCGTCGCCCTTGCCGACCATCATACCCATGAACCCCTCCCTCAAGCCCCAACTCCTCCCATCTTTTCCCCACCAAACCCTAACTCCTAACCCTCTGCCACTCATGCTGAAGCCTTCTTTGCCCCACGTTGATGACGAGATCGACCTCCTTGGCTTCTCCTTTCGCCGCCATCAAAACCACGAATTAATACTCATCGACAACAAGGACGACTCCTCCAATGCCTTCTCCTCCCTCCTCCGAGATGATGACGAAGAGGAGGAAGATCCTGACGAAGAGAAGATAGGATGAAGCACTAATCAAAGATCAAAAGCCCACTTTGTCCGACGGCGATTAGCAGCCGGGTTCGTCTATCGACGAAGTATAGGATCAAAAAAGCGCTAGAGGGGGGGGGGGGGAGGGGGGGTAAAAAAATTCCCTGGAAACAAAAGATG
>JBBUKS010000078.1:274519-284763 GCA_038050645.1 Hedychium gardnerianum | reverse complement strand
AAAATTAGGAGATAAAATCTAAACTAACTTTTAGAAAAGAAAATTAATCCTAAAAATTTAAAACAAATAAAAGAAAATATTAAAAGATCAATTCTAGAGTTTTGGCGGCTATTAGAAAGTTGATTCATTCTCATCCAGACTTTGAATAGAGCGCAACCACGTCAGGAGTCCATGGATTAGTCATCTTCCTTTTTAGTAGTCTCGATCGACCCAAAAGGGAATCTGGTAGTCTTATTTTCTTCTCGTCACAACCCTAAGAGAAACAAAGTCATATCAAAAAAATATAAACTGATCGTTTTGCTAGATGCTCCTGCATCAATAAGAATCAAGAAATTAAAGAAAAATTAATAACAATTTACACTACTTATAATTTTTTTGTTTGTTTGTTTGGAGACAAGCCAATTAAATTAAAATGCATCTACATTTTTGAGCTGTAAATGAACAAAGTGATGCATAAAAATTTATTTGCATTTGCTAAATAGTCAAAACTAAATTTAAAAACAAACAAATTGAGACTAGTGAACTTAGTTCATTAGTATTTATAATAATTATATTTTTATTTTTATAATACATTAAATATAGTCTACCTTATCTAATACGATAAAGTTTGATTGTTGTTGTATAATACACTAAAAATATAAAAAAATAATATATTTCATTTATTTGATAAATGTTTGAATTAAATTATATATAAATGTTGTAATTTTTTTTAGCTCAATTTAAAATGATAAAAAATTTAATAAATAAGAGACTATGAGTATTTGTTCACCTTTTTTTTTATGTAGAGAGTTGCTTCATTCCAACTCCTCCTAAATCCTTGTGAGATCAAATAGTCATTGATCTTTGCATACCAAGTTCTTGGCGCTTGTTTTAAGTCGTACAATGCTTTCTTCAGCTTATACACCTTCTCCTCACCTTCTTTGTAAAACCCTTCTAGCTGCTCTACATATATCTCTTCTTGGAGGTCGTCATTCAAGAAAACGGACTTCACATCCATTTGATAGATTTTCCAAGAATTGTGAGCGGCCAAAGCCAAGATAAGTCGTATGGTATCATACCTAGCCACTGGTGCAAAGGTTTCGGAATAGTCTATTCCTTTCTTCTGAGCATAACCTTTAACAACCAGCCTAGCCTTATACTTGTTCAAACTTTCAACTGGATTGAGCTTTAGCTTGTATATCCACTTCCCTCCTATAACCTTCCTACTTCTTGGTCTGTCCACCAAACTCCAAGTTCCGTTCTTTTCTATCATCTCATTCTCTTGTTTTTGTTGCTCGTTCCCATCCAGGACTGTCGTACGCCTCTGCAAAACAAGATGGCGCTTCAACAACCACATTACATCTTTCATAGATGTCCACGAGGCTACAGGTTCCTCGCACTAGAGTATCATCAGTAATTTCCTCCAAATTTATTTCTGACCGATCTCCTTCTTCTTCCTCATCAACAATATCATGCATGTCGCTCGGCACTGAGGTTACAATCTGGATAATTTTTTTGTCCACCCAATTCCATACAACCTTTTCATCAACCTTGACATCTCTTGCCACAATAATTTTTTGTGTCTTGACATTGTAGAGCCTGTAGCCTTTGGAGTGTAGGTTGTATCCAGCAAAAATGCAAACTTCTGCTCTACTGTCCAACTTGTCTCTTTTGATCTCTGGAACCCAAGCATAACTTGGACTTCCGAAGACTTTGAGATGTTCCACTTCTAGTTTCTCACCAAACCAGGCTCCGTATGGCATCTTCCCTTCCACAACTTTAGACGTCATTCGATTCTGCAAATAGACAGCAGTGCTTACTGCTTCTGCCTATAAAAACTTTGGTAAGGACTTCTCGTGTAGCATGCATTTTTCCATGCCTAGGATAGTCATATTCTCCCGTTCACTTACTCCATTTTGCTGAGGAGTGTACGAAACGGTTAGTTGGTGATGAATTCCAGCTTCTCTCAACATGTCTTCGAACTGCCATGTGGTATACTCTCCACCGTTGTCACTTCGGAAAGTAACAATTTTTCTCTTCGTTTGAGTCTCTATCATTTCCTTAAAGTTCTTGAAATGGTTGAACACTTCTGACTTGGACTTCATAAAATAAACCCAAGTGTGCAAATCATCAATAAACATCACAAAATACCAACTCCCATTTAACAAAGGTATATTCAGAGGACTGAACACATCACTGTGTATCAATTGGAGCTTCTTCTTAGCTCTCCACACATGCCCATGTCCGAATGGTTGTTTGTGAAATTTATCGGGTTGGCAGATTTCACAAATCTCGTTCGTCTACTAAAACTTCGACATTCCTCTCACCAGTTCTCTTCTTGACAGGCTAGCTAGCGACTGATAATTGCAATGTCCTAGCCTTTTATGCCATAGCTCACTCATCCTGTTCGACACTTACAATATTGGCCAGAACTTCTCCCCAATTCATAGGAAAGCTCCTATCCACCATCTTTACAACAACAATCAAGTTCTTCCGAGCATCTCTAATTTCACACTTCTTATCAAAGAAATGAACATCATAATCATTTTCCAACAATTGTCCAATGCTTATCAGACCTTGATGCAGATCAAGAACATAAAGAGTAGTGATACTGGTTTTTGTACCTGATAGTGTCGGTACTTCAATGTTGCCTTTGCCTTGCACATGAACCAACTTTCCATCACCAATTCTCACTCGCAAGCAATTGCACGGGTGAACAATATCAAACAACGATCCGTTTGGCGTCATGTGATGTGTATAGCCACTGTCAAGTAGCCACGTGTTTTCTTTCCGTTCGACAATCTCATGCTCTTCCATTTTAGCCATCAAGGCTATTTCCTCAACCTTCTGATCATCCCTTTTGATTTGGGGTTGGGATTTACTTCTACAATTTCTGGTGAAATGGCCTAGCTTATTGCAGTTATAACATTTTACAGACTTGCTTCTGCAAAATTTCTCCGAGTGTCCCTTTCTGTTACATCTAGAACACAACAGATTCAGTCGGCAGATCCATTCGACATCTTCTTTCTTTTCTCTCAAATCTCCTTTCTTTTCGTTGAAGTTACCCTTGAACTTTGACACCTACGCCTTGCCTTTGAATTTGTCCACCAATGTCATCTCGGTTGCTTTGCCAATTCTATTCTCCTTCCTCAATTCAACCGCTTGTAGGGAGTTCACCAGCTCGATAATACTTATCTGTGATAGGTCACACGAGTCTTCCAGAGAAGAAATTTTTGATTCAAACTTCTCTGGCAAGCTCACCAACACTTTCTCAAAAACTCTTCCATCCGACATAGACTCTCCAAGTAGTCTAATTTGATTAACTACTCTCATTAGTCTATTGACAAATTCCTTAACTGGTTCCACCTTCGTCATCTTTATTAACTCAAATTCCCATCTCAAGTTCAAGACTCGTATTTGTCTCATCTTGACACTTCCTTGAAACTCCTCACTCAACCTATCCCATGCACCTTTTGCTGTTTCACAGTCTATAATTCTTGTAAACATTATCTTTGGTACAACTGCGTGAATCATGTTAAGCGTCTTATATCTCTTGGCATTCTCCTCGGCATGAACCGCTGCTGTTGTACGATCAGATTTTCATTTTCTCTCAATTTGGTATGAGGTTCATCAGACTCTACCGAGCTCCAGAGGTTGACACCTTTCAAAATGGTTTTCATCTTCACGGGCCACATGACATAATTTTGACCGTCAAAGGTTGGTGGTGCTCCAGCTATGACGTTTGTCATGTTGGAAGTGTTTGGGTCGTATGGTACTTCAAGTTTCAAGGTCGTTAAAGCTCTGATACCAATTGTTGTAAGGAACAGTAGTTGAGGTTAAGAGTTTTGGAGGTGTAGAGAGAAAGGAGAGAACAAAATATATTGAAGTTGCAATTATAACTCTCTATTGAAACTCACTAATTGAACTTACCAATTACAAGCACCCTCATGGGGTATTTATACTAAGTTATCATAAGCTGAAAAGTTTTAATAATTACTAATATTAAACACATAATTACTAACACTAAATGATAGTACTTCAAGAAATTACAAATTAAATCATCAACAATAAAGTCCTTTATTGTCTTTGAAATGGATGGTGCATTTAACACTTTGCCAGCTTGCTCGGTATCTCTACACTGCACCCACTGAATGTGCCGTGCAGCATTCGATGTCAACTGCAACAGAACCAAGTTTCATTCATATCGTTTCACTTTGATTTGGAAGTTCTCCTTTAAACCGATAAATAGAATAGTGGCCATTGGACTGCAATATTAGTATGTTAATCTTCTCCTGCATTAAGAATTAGTAATGATGAACAATCCCTTTTTTTAGATGTTCTGCAATAATTTCCTTATTTTTTTGAATTTGTGTGTAGATTGACAGTGAGCATCCTCTAGCGAAGGCCGTTGTAGAACACTCAAAGAAGTTACAACAGTATGGATCACACGACGATCACTTACAAGAAGCCAAGGAATTTGAGGTGCATCCTAGCGCTGGAGTTAGTGCCACCATTGGAGGCAAAAGGGTGCTTGTCTGAAACAAGAGGCTCATGCTTTCTTTTCAAGTCCCGGTTAGTCCTGAAATTGAAGATTATACATTCGATATGGAATGTTTAGCCAGGACTTGTGTGTTGGTTGTTGTGGATGGTGTCATCTATGGTGCTTTTGTTGTCTCTGATCCCTTAAAGCCCGAAGCTAGCCGTGTGGTTTCATTTCTCAATTCTATGAGCATTTCAAGCATTATGATGACCGGTGATAACTGGGCTACTGCAACTGCCATTACAAAAGAGGTTGGAATCAATAAATTTTTTGCTGAGACAGATCCAGTAGGAAAAGCCGATAAAATCAGGGATTTGCAGGTAGTTTTTCTGCTTTCTTTTACTAGATCTTGTTCTTTTTCTTACATTAGTTTTGATTCATGTTTGGATCTCCTTCCACTACTATCTTTCATTGTCTATAATCACTATATTCCTCTAGAAATAAAGTGTCTCTAAGGTGAATGAACTGCTACTATTTGTTTCCACGGGATGAGCTGATGGTTAGTACATGAGATATTGTTATCATGAAATTTGGGGGTCAAATCCTGACTAGTAGTCAGGTTCCTATCCTCTCTTATATATTAGTCATTGTTCGGGCTAGCTAAATTAGCCCCTGTGATTTACCTCTTCCGTGTTGGTCCTGAAACGGACTGGCGAAAGTACTGGGAGCGAGCGTTTCGCCTTTTACCACCATAAACTGCTACTATTTTGTAACTCTTCTCTTACTTCAGACGAAAGGTTTGACAGTGGCTATGGTTGGTGATGGCATCAATGACTCCCCAGCTTTGGTCGCTGCAGACGTCGGCATGGCGATTGGGGCTGGCACTGACATTGCCATAGAAGCAACTGACGTGGTTCTAATAAAAAGCAATCTCAAAGATGTGGTGACCGCCATTGATCTATCAAGGAAGATACTCAATCGGATCCGACTCAACTATGTGTGAGCTCTAGGGATAATATTGTACTTGGAATGTCAATTGTTGCAGGTATCTTCTACTCTATTTGTAATTATTATTATCAGTGTTATTGTCAAATAAGTTGTGTTTGTGTTAACTAACTATTTGAGTTTGCAGGTATCCTCTATTGAATCAGGTTGCTTCCTTGGCTCACAGGAGCTTGCATGGCGGCCTCGTCTATAAGTGTTGTTGCCGCCTCATTGCTTCTGCAATCATACAAAAAGCCATTACAAATTGAAGATGCATGAGAGACCCAGAGACTACTTGAATTTTGTTTGAGTCAATGATAAATATTGGGTACATTATTTTTTTTATATGAAATATTAGACAATTAGAAGAACGAAGTTTGCAAAAATGATTTTGAAATACAATAGCTCACAAATTGGTATGTATGATATAATAATTTTATAACAATTTAAACGTATAATTCTCTCATTTTATTTATTTAAATTATTTAAAAAATTAATTAGATCTTGATTAATATTTTATTTAATAGATAATTATTTTTATGATATATATAGGATCATGCGAGTAAACAATTCAATTATTGACTTCATAATTTTTGAAAATATGCATATATTATACAATGACGTTTTTATACAATGACGTTTGCTTTAACATATTTCAGAGTTTGTAGGTTCTTCCACTGCCATGTCCCTTCAAGAGTTGGGAAACAGCCAACTTTAGTTCCTCCAAATTCAATTTCAGTACTATTCAAAATTAGGTGACGAAGTTGCTTCCATCGTGTGACACCACGTGGGAGTTTCTTTATTCTGGAATCACCGAGGTCAAGTTGCTTCCATTGGTCTTCTATCTTGGAGGCGACCTCCCTCACCTAATACACAAATCATGAAAAATTTGGTGTTTTATGCGTGGGATCAATCGTTTGATTGAATTCCTCAAAAAGCAAGTATAAGAAACAAAAAAAATGAGAACTCAGTTGAATGCGCATCGAGGAATATAAAAGTCATAAAAGTAAAGGAAATAGCGTCACCTGTTCAATCCAAACGTCGAGTGGTTTGTTAGTAGCAGCAGCAGTCGACCAATTAGAACCTTCGAGGAAGGCCTGCATCACTTTGAACTCGTCGGTGATTCGATTCACGCGAGCGTGTATCTGATCTAAAGGTTGAGTTGTGTACTGCAGCAGTGGCTGAGAGCATCTGCTCTGCGCTTGGTCGACTGCGATTCCGCCGAGCTTGTTGATCAGGAAGGAGATGAACGCCGCCTCCATCGGCTCTCTTTTGGCTTCTTTCAGTGACTGTGAAGCAGCTGCCTGCAAAGGTGCCTTTTTATATCGAGAGCTGCTTTAGTGCAGTGTTTAATTCTGCTTTACTCAATCTAACATAATTTAATCTTCACATATTATTTTCTACCATCATAAAAAATTAAATAAAATAATTTAATCTCTTGCACAGTTATGAAAACTCAACAACTGTATAACCTTTAATTGCTTCTAATGAATATGCATATAGATATAGTCATAATATATAATTAAATTAATACATATAAATCCATTTATTTAATAATTTTCTTAACCGAAACATGATATACGTTGAAAACTATATAAATTTCACTTACATCATTAGTATTTTTTATTTTAAAAGAATAACTTGCATTATTGAGGGGATATTCAATTGGCTGCATATCACAGGGCCCCACGACAGATACTAACTTGCGTTATTGAAGGCACATTCAATTGGCTGCTTGTCACTGGCCCTACAGATAGTAGCTTTTATTATGGAAGACACCTGAAATTAGCTGCTTCAATTGGCTCCTTGTCACAGGGCCCCCACAGTGACATCCAATAGTTAGCTTGCATTATTAATGCACATTTAAGTGGCAGTGGGGTCCCACAAGGACCCTACAAAGATTTTAATTTCGGACGCAAGTTCACCGGTAGGCTTCGTGGCCTCCTATGAGCTCTTAATGGTCGCTTGGCCGTGAGCTCGTCAGTGGTTATTTAAATTTTAATTAAATATATTTTAAGATATTTTGTTTTTAATTGAATGATAAATTCAAAAAGTTGAGCAGATCTCCACTTGTTGCAGACAAAGCCTAAACCATGAAGATTACTCATCTTAGTCAATGAGGTGCAAAACTGAGGACAATGGGTTTGTTCCACCCCCACAATTTCTAATGATTGGAGCTCTTTCATATCTCCTAATCGTTTTACAAGCTTCTCGTTTGCTTTAACTGATCGCAAGGTTTGTAGGTTCTTCCACTGCCATGCCCCTTCAAGAGTTGGAACACAACCAACTACAATTGATCCCCCAAATTCAACTTCAATTCGAGTGACAAAGAGGTGACGAAGTTGCTTCAATTGTGTCACACCACTTGGGAGCTTCACTATAATGGAATAACGGAGGTCAAGTGTTTGCAAACTCTGGAGCTTCTGGATATTGTGGGGAAGTTGTTCCACTTTTGTATACCTCAAACCCTTGACATCGGTGATCGATGTGCTGGTGATGCTTGGGTACAAAGTAGAGCTACTCCAATGTTCTCGAGTAGATTCCAGGCCTAAGACAGGAATTTGGTCTCAGCTGAGATTTTCTTAATAAAGGCTACAACCTTAATTCATTTCAAGGACAATTATGATGATTAATTATACTAATCACCATAATTAGCATGTGTATGCATACCCATTCAAGAAGATAAACTGTCTCGTGATCAAGTCGATCAGAGTTGGGCCTTCCGCTAACAACCTCCAATGCTAGCACTAGCTCCGAAAGCAAAGACATCAGCTTTCTCTGTAAGATGCCCTCTCAGGGCATACTCCGGTGCCAGATAGCCACTTAACATAATCAATATCAGTAATTAGCAAATATTAGTTTATAGCATAAAATCGATACCAGGTGAAGTGGCACTTACATTGTACCAGCAACCTTTGTGCTAATGTGAGAAATCTTGTCATCATAGAGCTTAGCTAGACCGAAGTCTGAGATTTTCGGGTTAAGATCAGCATCGAGTAGAATATTACTAGCTTTGACATCTCTATGCACGATACGAACACTTGATTCCTCGTGGAGATAAGCTAAACCTTTTGCTACACCCAATAATATATTGAAACGCTTTGGCCAATCAAGATGTAAATCTCTCTTCCCTGCACTCAGAAACAGCAAAATCATTTACTCCACAGTCAGGACTCAAACTCATTCTTACATGTAAGTGTTCTTCCATGATCTATTAAGCATCTATAACAGCATACCAAATATTACTTGATCAAGGCTACCGTTTTCTAGGTACTCATACACCAAAATCCGGTTTTCTTCATTGACACAGCAACCGTGCAATTTTACAAGGTTTCGATGCCGCACAGCAGATATAGTTGCAATCTCTGTCAAGAACTGGCCCTTTCCTTGGTGAGACGTGGTTGAGAGTTTCTTAACAGCTACTTTTCTTCCATTGCTCAGTATGCCCTGCATGTTAGCCGAATTTGCTTCAATGGGTCCAACTTATTGTTTTATAGATAAAGAATTGGTAACTTAGTGTAAGAAATACAGTAAATAACAAATTATGTGATTGTGCCAATTCAGACGATGCAGAGACGTAAACTTGTTTGCAAAAATGTGGAAGGTTAGGTGCCAATGATAAATACAAAAAAAAGGCCGAACCTTAAACACCTGGCCGAATCCTCCCTCCCCCAATATGTTAGAGGAACTGAAGTCTTCAGTTGCAGCCCTTAGCTCACCATAACTGAAGGTGAAAGGTTTCACATCCAGTCCTGTTAACACTGAAAGCACAAAACAATTGGATCGATCAGTTAACTGATGTTATTCATAGCAGCAGAGTTGCAAGCGACTATTTGTAACCTGCTTCTTCATTTAACCTTCTTTTTCTCTGTCTCGTGAAAATAATTCCACATAGAGCCAACAATCCTAGAACAGCAGCTCCAACTGAAATACCCACAATCAAACCGGCACGGTTTTTCTTTGATATGAAGGCTGCATAGTAACAATAACATGTCAGGAGTTGTCGAAGAAAAGAAAACTAGCCAAATTGTGCAAGTTACTACCAGGAGATACACTTATAGCTGAAATCAATGGGCCGTAGTATCCTTCAGTTGGTAAACCGCTGGTACCCTTGCCGGACCAAAAGAAATGAATTTCGAGGAAATTATCTGTCACTGCAACTGTGTACTCCCTTGATACAGATACAAGGTATCTGCCACCAGCCTGCTTTTTTATATCAAAATCTCTCTCTTTTCGATCATTCTATATCAGAATAGACAAACAGGGGAGTAACAACTTAGTTATCTTTCACAATGCTTGAAGTGTTATTATTGGAGTAAGAATTGTGGCTCTCATACCTGAATATAAATATCGAAGAGCCTTCTACCCAAGCTTTGCCAAGTAGCCAAGTTAGGGAACGAGTTAGGGAACGAGTCAGGGAACGCAATCTCCGCAAACTGGAGCTTAACAGTATAGTTTCCATTCTCAAGACCAAGACCGTAATATCTCAGTGAAGATGGAGACAACCTTGCAGTTTGAAACAATTCTGTGTCTTGAGTACTAAGAAATTCAGATGGGATGGTCCTCACATAAGCAGGAGTAGATGAGTCCATAAAGCGCCCAACACTGCTAACAGCCCATCTGGTTGTATCGGTCACATAGTATGATGCAGTTGTGAGATTTGCATTATCAATCTCATAGACAGTGTTATCAGAAGATGTTATTACTCTACTGCCACCACACTCGATCGCAAAGGATGAATCTGAAGTGAAAGATTATGGTTAGGTGAGATACAAAAATATTTTATCGGTTCTTTGGGAAT
>JBBUKS010000078.1:206925-220745 GCA_038050645.1 Hedychium gardnerianum | reverse complement strand
AGATCTCCTTATCACTCCACATAACCAAACCCTAAATTAATCCAACTCAACCAAATGAAACTAACAACTAATTACAATGCTTATCAACAAAAGAGCTCTTTATTCTTCAGATCTCAAACCAAAAATGGTATTCATACTTCCTAACTAGGTCATCATGAAATCATTAACATTAACCCTACTTATTGGTCTTCCATCCATGATCGATAACATCATATACAACTAGCTATACATAAAAAACCATGAAAACTATTTTACATCCATTTACCATTCTACACAATACAATACAACTGACCACAATCTAGTTTCACCACCGTCATACAAGAAAATCTCAAATATCAGCAATCCAAGAATTCAACATTTAAAACATGCATGAAGTAACATCACTACACAATTCCCAATTTTACTTCAAAACCCTAATTTCAATCATCATATACAAGACAACCACTAGTCATTAGATCAATACATAGCTCTATTTCAAACATCTCAAGAAAATTTAGCCCAAACATGAACCCATATCTCCAAAACGGATTTACTACACATCTTATACCCATGCAACAACAACCACAATTCAACATCAACAAATCTCTTTTGAATTCGAATAATCTCTTTAACAACTATACCATTCAACAATCACATATAATCACAATGTTTAAACAACTGCACACAACATCAACAGTCTTTTACTTGAGTTGGTAGTGGCTATCGAAAATCATAGGTATGGTCAAAACAAGAGTTTTCACCCTCTTATTGGTGATGATTGTATTGGAGCAGAGGGTTGGCCGAAAATAAGAAAATTTGCTGGAACAACAGTTGGCCATGTTGGTCGGTCAAAAGTTGATGTGGTAGAATAGTAACCACAATGCTGGAAATAGACGGGAATCAAATTCAACCTGCGATCATATTTCAAAACAATCCAAAATTGATCACTAAAGGATATTCTTACCCTCACTGGTGGTGGCCGAAGTTGGATGGCAATGATTAGAACTAATCTAGTAGCATCGGCTAGGGTTGGCAACGGTGGCCGCAGTTAGATAGGGTGGCCTGCGACGACTTGCGATCGGTGATGAGGGGTGGCTGTAACAATTTGGGAAACCGGAGATGACCGGTTCTAGGTCGGATTTGACCTAGCAATTCTTGGACAAATCAGATGCAGAGGATGGACGGTGACAATGTCCCGAGGAGGATGGAAATTCTGCCTCAGCTCAATCAAAGGGCGATGGCGTTAGGGTTGTGACCGGCGGTAATGAGTGTCGAGGGTCAATGACGATAGCGCAGGAGCGAAGAAGAAGAAGAAGTCAATTCCCTCCTGGCCGATGTCTAGCTCTAGCAGAAGAGAAGGGATAGATCGTGAGGAAGAAGAGAAGAGGGCGGCGATTAGCGGTCGCAGGAGGGCAGATCGGCGACCGACTTGGAGATCGAAGATGAAGAGAAGGGGGATCGATAAAGTGTAATTGGGAGAAAGGAGATAATATTAATAGGGAAGTATTAATAACTTAGGGTTTTATAATATAAAACTTAGTTTAATTAAATTCAACTTAGGTTAATTAATTCCAACCTAGGTTTTAATCGATTTAATCAACTCCCAACTTAATTGATATTCCAAACAGGCCTTCAAAAAGCCAGTTATTTGTATCCCCGTAAACTCCTCTAATTAGCTCCAATTAAATCCAATTTTTTTTTATAAATTCACGAAAATTTCTTTAAGCTTATTCCTCCATTAACACACATTATTTTATTATTTTTAATTGTCATATTTAACAGTTAGAACTAGATTAAGTCTTACCATAGAAAGTATGAACCTATAGATTTAGGTAGCCAACATCTCACAACCACATTAGGATTGCCTTGTTTGTGTATTGAACCACTTAAAATGGTGTGGGATGCTTAGGTCTAAGCTTTGATTTCATATGCTTATGTTAGTGCATCGTTATAAATCCAAGCTAAAAATTTCAAATTGATCAAGTCAAGTATCCTTCATAGTATTTGACTAGTTGGAAACCATTACTTGACCTGACTAACCTAATTAAAGGCTTCTATATTATGATAGCAAGTTGGAAAAAAAAATTTACATATTGATTTAGGACAAATAAGAGCTGATTTGATTAAAACCCAAGTTAGTACCAAAATCTAGAAAATTGACTAATCAATCTACCGATACCATAATCGGTAGACTGAACACACTCAAAAACCCAAGACCAAACATGTGTCACAAAATGACAAAGTTGATTGATCGGTCTACCAAAAATTTGGATTAGTAGATGGATCCTGGTGAAAAATATGATGGTCAACTCTGATTATCAGTTTGACCATTAGACCGTTAGACTGACGTTGACCATATAGGAATGGTATACCAATTCCTAAGATCGATTAACCGATCGACCTTGGAAACCCAAAAAGTTGCATTCTAAATGGGAGATTTAACCATCCTTTATAGATCGGTAGACCAATCTCGATCTATAAAAGACCCCATGGGATAGGTAGACTGCATCCCATTCCCTCCTTAATCTCATTCCATCGACTGATATGAAGCCCTCCAGTTTTCATCTTTTCGAAGCCACCGATACCTCTAATTTGGAGCCTCTTCCCTGCTCGATATGCTTTGATAATGATACCTAAACCATATCCTTTTCATTTTCACAGTACTTACACTATCCTTCTTTGTTGTTAAATTATTATTGTAGCCAAAAATGTCGTGCCGAACAAGGTTCCTCACACCCAACCTTTGAACTTAGGTTTTTCTTCAAAATTTTGACCCATGAGGGTGTAGGCACCCGATACCTAGACCGAGACTTTTTCCAAACCAACTGCCCTAATATAGTTGAAATCATCAACTATTATTTCCTAGCAGACCCAGTATACTACAACAATCCAATCAACCCTCTCATTTGTGTAGATTTCTACCATAACCTGACTCCTATAGATGACTTGCACTATAGGACTAGGGAAGCCGCTATGTGTTGGTGCAAGAAGCACCATATGAATAAACCTGAGTTTTGATATTGGAAAAGGGTTAAAAGTTAAGTCTATTTGAGATTTAATGTGCTTGCCAAGTTTGCAGAAAAGTCCTAGTTGAGGCTAGGAAAGGGAAATCCCAGTTGAGGCTAGGCAAAAAAAGTCCTGGTTGGAGGGACTAGGAAAAAAGTCTTGGTCGGAGGGACTAGGCAAGAAATCTTGGCAGATCGAGGAGATAGAGCAGGAAGCACTAGGGGTTGAGGACACAAGGTGGGAAGTCTTTGGGGTCGAGGACACCAAGCAGACAATCTAAATGGGTCGAGGGCCAGAGGTCTAACGGAAAGTCCCGAGGGTCAAGATCGATTGAGAAAAAGTCCAAATAGGTCGGGTGGACCAAGGTTTGGTAGAAGGTAAACTCTCTTGAGTGGAGCGTTGTGGATGCGCTCTCGGAAAGAGAGCAGTAGGCGTAGGTCCAACCTAAGGTTTCACGGGAAACCTGAAGTTGATGCTAGAAAACTCGGAGAGTTGTTGATCATAATCATTATATTATATCTGTTGTGCTAACACTGTGATGCAAGAAGCTAAGTATGGAAGATGGTCAGAAAAGGGAACTCCAAGCGACCCAATTAAATCTAGGTTTGCTTTTGACCGAAGTTTAGCTCCATGTCCAGATGAGGTGACACGCCCTGATTAGGTGGTGCACGTTACCATCCAGGCACCTAGAGAAGGGATAAACATGATGCGAATGATCAAGTTTCGACCAAGTGCAGCCATGTCAACAATCCAGGCACCCAAAAGGGATCAAGGCGCCCAGATTGGCCATGTCAGCAATGATGTCGGATCGAATAGAGGTTGTTGGAGGCATCCTATACCGATCCATGCTCTCAGATCAAGTTATAAAAGAAGGTCATGACAAGAGGCCTTGAACAACGAATTGATGCTTCATTCTACGCTTCTACAATTGTGAAATACGTCTACGCTCAAGCCATAATGATGCAACAACGCCGCGACGTTGCTAAGAGCTCAAATGAGCCTAGCCTTTGGTAATTTGTTTGCATACTTTGTCTCCGTTTCTCTTTATGCCTTATCTTAAGGGTTGGTAAGATTGTTACCGAACCCATCTTTTGTAAAGATATGGATTGATAGTGATTGCCCAACGAAAGTGGTCAAATTGACAGTGGGCCTTGGAGTAGTAGCCACAAGGTTACAAACCAAGTAAAACCAAAGTGTTCTCTACTTTTTGCTTTTACATTTTTGTTGCATTTACATTATGTTTTTCGAACGATTTCTAAATGCATACGAAGCATGATATTCACCCCCTCTAGCACTTTTTTTATCCAACAATTGGTATCAAAGCGGGGTTGCTCTAAATTGGTGCAACCACCATTCGAGACCAAGATTTGGTACAAATTTTTGTGTGTTTTTTTTTCGTGCAAGATTTATATGATGGCCCTTCAAAAAGGCTACAGCTCTGTTCGCCCCCCTCTATTCAGTGGCGATGATTTCGTCTACTGGAAGGGGCGAATGGAATTTTTCCTGAAGACCCACATAGACTCATGGATCATAAGCCAAACCGGGTTCACCCTACTGATCAACAAAGAAGGTTACGAGAGTTGGACTCCTGAAATTAAGAGGCAAATTGAAGCCAACGCAAAAGCGACTCAGACACTACAATGTGCTCTAACCGAAAGGGTGCTCAACCGCGTCAACCCTTTTATAAGTGCAAAAATCTCTGGGATAAGCTGGTCGAACTTCATGAGGGGACCATAAATCAAAAGGTAATGAAATAAGACCTAAATTTGAATAAATTTTCTAACATATTGATGCAGGAATATGAATCGTTGTCATCGGAAGAATCAGATATAGAATAGCACCATGACCACCTGTCATGATGGCTAGAAAAAACATTAAGTTTGGGACCGAGTCCGAGTCTAAAGCTGAGTCCAAGAGAAGCTACAAATCTATACAATTTCTGAAGGATCAAACCCCAATGTAAGTACTAGTGTAGAGTTAAAATTATAAGAAGTTATTACTTATTTGAATAATAAACTAACCAAATCCAATGCCCGAGTTAAATCACTCCGAGAGGGGGTCACACTCCTCAAGGAGCAAACTAACCTTAGTTTGATAACTGATCAGGTTCAGGTTGGAACCTTAACTCAAGTCCAACAACTTGAGGAAGATAATTCTAATATGAAAGATCAGGTTACCAAACTTAGAGGTTCATTGGAAAAGTTTACTATTGGATTCAAGGGCCTAGATATGCTTCTTGGGTCTTAGTGAGCCATGTACAACCAAACCAGACTTGGATTGAAAACAAAACAAACCCAAAATAGGTCTTTCATGCTTTTAGTTAATCAAAACAAACCTAGAGTCCAAGCATGGGTTTGTAGAATTGATTTGGTTAAATAAGTCGAAACGAACAAATATTAGGTTCATCAAGATCATGTACATGTTTTGGATAAACCTTATATAAGCCATAATCAAGGGGAAGCCAATCAAAAAAACATCTTTCTTATTAGATTGATTGATTTCTTGTTTATTTCTTTAATGCATGCTTTTATTGTTTAATTTAGAATGGTTAGATAAGGACAATAGGCATGCTTGACACTTGCTCAACATAGTACTAGGGTGGGGCAAGATGATAGTATGTTAAGGAAGCTTACTCAAAGTAGTCAGGTAAGGTAAGAAATATCTTATTTGCTTTACTTAGCTAAGTGGAACTAACTGAAGCTATCTCACCACATCCTAGACTAGTTAGACCAGAGTTTCTCAATTGATTAGCTAAGTGTCCAATTTCATGAATCAGCTTTGTCTTAGAAAGTGATCATTGCTCTGATAACCAAGAAGGCCTTTGTGCCTCGTACGGCCTGGAAGAGGAAACCTGAAATGTGCACTTAGTTGGTCAACGGTTAAACTTGAATCTAACTCAAATGTCAATCAATTCTTAGAACTCAAACTAAATTAATAAAGATAAAACTTTCAACCATTTCACAAACTCTATAAGACTCCTTGATTAAAAATGCAGAAATGAGTAAGATGGGTCTAGGACCTAATTAATTTAAATAATCTAATTAAATATTAATAAATCTAATTAAATATTAATTAATCTAATTAATTAAAACCTAACTTAATTAATAAATTTAATTTAACCTAATTATATCTAAACTAACTTAATTAATCAATTTAATTTAACATGAGTGAATCTGAGGCTAATTAACTTGATTAATCTACTTAATTAATCCAATTTTAATAGATCTAATTAATTCAACTTAAATTACCTATTAATCCAAAATTAACTTAAATCCTTAATTAATATGAAATTAATAACCCTACTTATTAAAGTTAATTGAAATTAAAATTGAACTTAATTTAAACTTAAACTTTAATAAACCTAACAAATATATAAACCTAATCAAAACTTAATTAATAAAAGTAACTTGAATTAATGTATCTAATTAATCTAATTTATTTACTCAATTAATTTATTAACTTAATACAAAATTAATCAACCTAACAAATTTAGTCATAACTTAATTAATCCCAAGTTAGTTAATTAATCTACTTAATTTAATTAATATGCTTAATTTAATTAATCCACTTAATTTAAAACATTTTTCCAAAATTAATTCATAATTAAGCTTAAACATAAATTGTATTAATATTAACATAAATTTGATTAATAATCTTAAACTTAATTAATAATCCAACCTTATCTCAAATTAATTAATTAACTTAATCAATGAAAAATTAGCGTTAAACCTTAATCAATTAAATCTTAACTTAAATTAAACATAAAATTATAACTAAAATAATTATAATTAATTAATAACTTTATAATTTAATTAATGCAACATTTATAATCAAAATATTTAAGTATTTCAATCAAAATTAATATTCACTAAACTTAATTTAAATCCAAACCTAAGTTAAAACTAACTTAATTAATTAAAAATTCATTTATTTAATCCAGTATAATTAATTAACTTTATTAATCCAAGCTTAATTGATTCAATTAAATTGAAATTAAAATTCAATAAGTTAAATAAATTAAATCTTAAACTTAATTATTAATCTAACCTTAATTATACAAATTTAATTTAAAACTCAATGAATAATTTAATGACTTAATCTTAATTAATTACACTTAAGTTAATAATTTAAATTAATTTAAAACTTACATAAAACTACTAATAAACCTACTATTAAACTTAGTTATCAATTTAACCTTATTTAAAAAAAAAAATTTAATTCTAACTTAATTAATAACTTAAACCTAAACTTAATTATAAACTTAAATTTAATTAAGTAAATCTAAAGTTAAATTAATCCATACTCTACACTTAAAATTAAATTAAACTTATTTATGTAATTGCAATATCTAAATTAAACTAAAATTAAAATCTTAAATTATTTAATAAATTTAACTTATACTAATTTAATAAACTAAAAACTTATAAGTTATTTAATCTAATTAAATAATCCGAAATTAATAAATCTAACTTAAACAATCTAAAACCTAAGTTAAAACCCCAATTTAATTTAAACTTAATAACCAAACTTAATTAAAATTTGATATAATTAAACTTAATTATTAATTTAACCTTGATTAATAATTCCAACTTAAACAAACATAACTTAACCTTAATAAATCTAAACCTAAACATCTAACTCAACCTAAACATCTCACACAAAACATAGGACTAACTTGCTTGAAAATTTAGAATGAATAAAATATTAAGATAAAATCAAGATATTTAATTCAACTTAAAACCCTAATAATTGAAACAATTTAACATAGTTAATCAATCAATTCTCCATTAATAATCAGAACAATTTAACTTAATTCAATAATAAATCAATTAACCAAGAAAATCCTTCAATAATTAAAACTAATTAATAACTCTTAATAATTAAACTTAAACTCTTAACAATTAAACTCAATTTAAATCTCAAAAATTCAAATTTTAAAAATTTGAAATTTAAATAAAAATAAGATGCATGCTTGGACTCTAATGAATCACTTAACCATGCGTATGATTAGTTTTTTTTTTCAATTGCAAAGTTTTAAGCCATAACTCTCTTTAAATATTCAAGGTTCACGGAAATTTAAAATCTTTTAAATTTTTTTGACTGAAAAAACATATTTTCTAAAAGTTAACTTTTATTCCGTTTTCTTATTTTAAATTTCAAAAATAGTTTTTGAAAAGTCTTTTATCACTTGAAAAAGCATGTTTAGATTTTCAAAAATAGTGTCTGAAAAAGTTTTTCTCTTACTTGAAAATCCTCATAAGAATGCTTTTTGAAAACTCCTTGTAAAACTTATGATAACTTCAAAATATTTTAGAAATCTCATTAGAATGTTTTTAAAATACTGTTTCAAAATTATTATCCACGTTCTAAGTGATTATTCTTCTAGAAATATTTTTGAAAAACTCTCTACTATTTATTGTTTTTAACTCCCTATTTTGTTTTTGATTTTTGGCAAAGGGGGAGAAAAAGAAAAAGTTAAGAAAATATTCAAGAAACAATAAATACATTCATAAATTCAGGAGTAGAGATGTCAAATTGAGGTGTAGATGGGGAGATGAGAAACACATAAATGTATTACACTGAATATTTTTCTGTACTTAAATTTCATCAATCTCTTATTTAGTTTAAATACTACATTTAATGCTATATCTATTTTACTTAACTTTTAACCAGGTTGCCAAAAATCAAAAAGGGGATAAGAAGCATCATATGATCGAACCTGAGTTTTGATGTTAACAAAGGGTTAAAAGTTAAGTATGTTTGAGATTTAATGTTCTTGCAAAGTTTGCAGGAAAGTCCAAGTTGAGGCTAGGCAAGGAAAGTCCTGGTTGAGGCTAGGCAAGAAAGTCCTTGTTAGAGGGACTAGGCAAGAAGTCCTGGTCAGAGGGACTAGGAAGGAAGTCTTGGTTGATCGAAGACATCGGGCAGGATGCCCTAGGAGTTGAGGACATCAAACGGAAAGTCTTAGGGGACCAAGACACTAGGCGAAAAGTCTAGACTGGTCAAGGGCTAGAAGTCTAGCGGAAAGTCTAGAGGGTCAAGACCAGTTGAGCAAATGTCCAAATAGGTCGGGTGGACCAAGGTTTGGTAGCAGGTAAACTCTCCCGAGTGGAGTTGTGAGGACGCGCTCTCAGAAAGAGAGCAGTAGCCGTAGATCCAACCTAAGGTTTCACGGGAAAGCTGAAGTTGAGGCCAGACAACTTGGAGAGTTGTCGATCATAATCATTATATTATATCTTTTTTGGTAACACTGTGATGCAGAAAGTTCAGTATGGAAGCTAGCAGAAAAAGGGAACTCCAGGCACTCGGAGTGGTTCAAGATCTAGGATTCCTATTTGACTGAAGTTCAACTCTGCATCCAGATGAGGTGGCATGCCTTGATTGGGCGATGCACGTTAGCATCCAGGCGCTTGGAAGGGATAAACACGACGTGGATGAGGTTTCAACTAGGTGCTGCCACATCAATAATCCAGGCCCCGGATTGGCTGAATCAACAATAATGTCGGATTGGATAGATGTTGTTTGAGGCGCCCTATATCGATCCTGTAAGATATGACAAATTAAAATTTAGGGCTTTAAAAATAGGAAATAACCTAATGAAAATTTTAGAAATTTTTAGAAATTTTTCGGGGACTAAACCAAATTCATACGAATTAACTAAAGTTATTTCTAATTAAATTAGGAGTTGATAAAGTTAATTAAACCTAAGGTTGAGATTAATTAACTTAAGGTTAGGATTAATGAAACCTAGTATAAATACCTAGGTGTTAGTGTTTCTCTCCATTATTTTTCCCCGATCCTGATCCACCATCTCCAGCAATTCCCCTCCTCACCTGAGCTCCTCTATCGAACGATCGCCGATGATGCCAAATCGCGTGAGACCAGATCAATGACATCCTAGTCCTGCCGCTGCCATTCAACTGAGGTCAGATCAGCGGGGATCCTCAGTAGCACCACCACCTTGCCTCTACTGCCCTTTTCTATTGGTGGGCTGAGGAGTGACCTACTACTGTCTCGGGGGTTGTTTCAGTTGCTGTCGGAGTCGATGGAAGCTTCCGAATCTGTGGGAGATTGTTGAAGAAGAATCGATTTGGAGTTATGGTGGCTGCCGGAATAGTGGTGGGTGGTTGTTTAAGAGTTTTGGCTATTGGGTAAGTGTTTTATCTCTATTTCGGCTTACTTGTGGATTGAAGCTCAGATTTAGATAAGTTGTTAGTATGAATTTGAATATGATGCTATATGAGTTTAGTTTTAAAGTAGCAGTAGGGTATGATTTGTTTTACCCAAGTTGTGCATGATTTGGATCCTAGCTAAAATTAAATGTGATCAATCATTGATCGTGAAATGAATTTGATGTTAATATGGATCTAGGTTGGATTGGATTAGATCTAGTCGATGCTTCGAATGGATTTAGGTAAGGTTTGATGGTTGAATTTGTTCTCTATTTATTTTGATAGTTGATCAGTAGCCTTGTGTTGATTCTATTTTCTTCTCCGGCACATCAAGGGTGATCAGAGTTGTTGGAAATTGGGTTGTTGCTGGTCGATTTTAGGGCGGATCTACTTCCTTCATCAGTAGGTTAGTAATTGTGGTTATACATTTGGATTATGGTATTTTTGAGGTTATATTGGTGTTTGTTGGTTTTGGATTGATGATAAGAGGGGTAGTATGTATACCTAAATGTTGTAGAATCGAGACTAGAATTAATCGATAGTTAGATAAAATTATTTTAATTGATACTTGGGTTTATCTTGTTGGATTTACCTTTTATGTGAGGTTAGTATCAATTAGGTTTGATGATTATCCTATATGGAGGGGTTTTGTTAATTGGGTTGGAATACCAAACCCCTATGTGTATTTGGGTTCTTAAACCTGATAATAAGATGTTAGATCTAATTTCTAGGGTTTTATGTAATTAATGGAATGAGAATCAAATTAGCAATTAGGGATATGATATGTGGATTAGGGGTAATGAATCTCTAAACTTTTGTTCCAATTGATCCGTTAATTTGTTGTTTAACCCGTATAATATTGTTAGCGAGTTTGTTACTAGTATTAATCTAGTACTCATGTAGATTTCATATTTCTACTTATAGGCTCTGGATACGAGATGATGCATCGATTCTGAGGATTTTTAGGACACTCTACTATTGGAGGCGGATACTTCTATCCTTGTCTCTTTTAGAACTTTGAACTTAGTGCATGAATACTATAGTTTTGATAGGTAGTCTTGTTACCTTAGATCTATTCATATTTTCCTGACGTTGATACTTAGATGCTTGCTCTTATAATAATCTATTATTATCCATGCAGTCTCGTTTTGTTGATTATTTGTAATTGATAGTGGTACACACATGTATGATGTGTATCATAGTTGGGTGCATGCATTTATGGTATGCATCGTAGGTCGTTACACACGTGTATGATGTGTTTCATAGGTGTCCATCCTATGTAAGTTTAAGATATTGTATTATGGTATTTACCTTTATGTGATGCTCATTTTATCTGTGTGTGATGCTCATTTCATTTTTGCATGCTGAGGACCATTGTCTCCCTTGTGGTCGAGAGAGTCGTCAATCATATTTCTACCAACTCTGTCACTTAGGTAGTGGTGTCTGGAGTGGAGCAGTTGTCTTGTCCTGCCGCTTGGCCACTTGGGTAGTGGTAGCTGGAGCATTATGCAGACAGACCTCTTATTGTAGCTAGATAGCTACCATACATCCTAACCACTCGGTCACTAAGAGTAGTGATAGCTGGAGTGCGATCAGTGTCACCATCCTACCCCTCTCAGCTACACAGATGTCGTGGTAGCTGGAGAGGTACGCCGGAGTGACTATACTTTGCATATGCATTTGACTTTTGTTGCACTTGCATGTGATGACTGTGCATTTGATGGCTTATGTACATATGTTTAGTTGACTCACCTATGTCTAAGATAGTACCCATATGTTGGAGTTAGGTCTTATACCTAATACATGACTGAGTTAGAATGGTAAATTTGTATCATTATGTTGTATAGAGATGTTGGACTATAATTCTGTAGAGTTATTCTTATGTATAGTACATGATCATATTTATATTATAGAGTCCCGTGAGACTATATGTTTTCTTGATCCCCTACCGTTATTATTATCATGCACTATATTTCTTACACCCGCGGGGTCATTTTGACTCACTACCCTTTATATATGTTTATTTTTCCTCAGGTATCAGCTAGATTTTCTACATGTCGCTGGAAGATTCCAGTCTGCCTGTCCCGAGTTACTTGGAGGGTGTTTCTTTTTCGCTTTTGCATTTTAGTTATACTTTATTTCATTTAGATTCTGTTATGATGTTGTAATAAGTGAACTCTGCGTTCGTTTTGATTTTCTTTGTGTTCTGGTTTCAGATGTTTATTTGTGGCATTAAGCCGTGCCGGCACGCATTTTAGGTTTTTACCTGTGTACGAGTTGTTTTCTTACATGTTGAGTTATTATTTGAGGATATATTTGCATGATTTTTGTTATCAACTGCGTGGTTGTGTACCAGTAAATTGGTGATTGTTACAAGGGAGGTGATGTCCGTTTTTCGATGGATAAGTATACTCCCAGGGCATGATAATTTATTGGTATCAGAGTCACAGGTTGCGAAAGCCTGTTTTCATTTTTCGGATATCGTGATTTGATTTCCTCGATGTGACTTTTTGAGTTTTGGGACTAGGCAGCGACAGAACATCTCCGGCTATAAGAGGTAAGTTGTTTACTGGTATTGCATATTGTAGTTAATTCTTACCTAGCTGTCTGTTATAGGTATGACTTGAGATAGATCAGTCACTGTTTGTGAACGTGGTCCGGGTCAACCACGGAGATGATTTGTTGAGTCGGTGGTACCTAGACCTGATATCGAGAGGTGAGTTTTTCTGAGGTTGAATCTGATAGCATGAGTCAAGCTCATCGCACCCCTAAGAGAGGTCCGAAGTTTCGATCTCAGGGAATATCACCAATTGTACCAACCCAAACTACTACTAGCTGGGTGATGGATAGCGCCCGAATACCAGGGTTGACTCGTTAGTTAAGGACATATTTACTCTATTTCATGGAGATTTAAACCTTTGAGTTGCTCATGCCCGGTTAGATAACCCTGGAGGCACATTCAAGTATATGAAATGCACTGACGCAGAAAAGGTTGAATTGATTGCATACCATCTACAGAATTAGGTTATTACTTGGAGGATAATGTGTCCTTCGGATATTATACAAGTAAAATCCAAGTAAAGGCGAAGATCTACTACTATATAGAGTAGAGTTATCTAGAGGATCTCTGTTTGTGACCAAAATAAAACCATGTGTAGGATAATAAATGCACATGAGCTTAGTGCAGGTGGAGTTCGCAAATTAGATTAAATGTTATGACATAGTGGATAAAGCCGAGAATATTAAGTTCACCCTGAAGTACCATCTTGACATATTAGGTGGTGGGGGAAGTAGTAGCTTAGTACCACTGCTGCCTTCAATGCATCTTCGAGCGCCACCGCATCAACGGCCGAGTCCGTACTTCAGGCGCTGGAGGAAGATGAGAAACTCCGGCGTAGGGCGAAACCAGGAGCGAGCTGAGGTGTCTGAGCAGAAGCAGACCCGTGGGCCTTGTACTGTTCCAAAAGCTATCTCGGCACCTGCAAATCCAATCGCGACCCAGAAAGCAAGCCCGACCCGAAAGAATAGGCCGAGGAGGCGCTGTTTCCGTTGGAGTCAATTGCGAAAGAAGCAACGGAAGACGGTAGCCACAGACGCCGTGAAGATTGGTGACGGAGTTGCTGGTCCGTCAGGCGAGAACCAGCGACGGCTCCGTACAGCCAG
>JBBUKS010000078.1:185418-206825 GCA_038050645.1 Hedychium gardnerianum | reverse complement strand
GTTATCTCCAAGAGTGTTGAGAAGGTGAAGAGATAAGAGTTATCTTTATTGCCACCTTAAATAGCTCTTTAATGAGGATGGAGAAGGTAAAGAGGCAAGAGTTATCTTTTCATTGTCAGCTTAAGTAGCCTTCTCTAGCAAGAAGGCAAGGTGGTGAAACTCTTCATTTTTGGTTTTCTTCTTGAATTCGTAAGGAGCAAGAAGGAAGGTGAGATTCTCTAATTCCGGTGTTCGTGAGACGAATCATAGGGACATGTTCATTTGGATACCGTAGAGGCGTTGACATTCTGATCACGCTAAGATCGGTTGAACTACTATACTGTAAAGGTTGTTCATGCATCAAAAGTAATAATTCTATTCGCTTAGAATAGTTATAAGACGTAGTTTTGCATTCACATGGATCTCTAGAGAGATCGAATTTTTGCTAATAGATCCCTACACCTGCAACACAATTTCTTAACAATAGAAAATGTATTAGTGGTCTTAGATAAATCAAGCTCAACTTTTTCCTCGCCTACTACTAGTGTGAGCTTATGATTTTTAACATTTATTTCTGCTCCGACAGTAACAAGGAAAGGCCTACCTAAAATAATCAAAAATTTTGGGTCTTCTTCCATATCTAATACCAAAAAATATGTGGGGATGATGAAACCCCTACTTCCACTGGCACATCCTCAATTATATTTATTGGGTACCTACAAGAATGGTCTACTAGTTGAAGTGCCATGGTGGTCAACTTGAGATTGTTGAGACCAAGATTCTTGCAAACTGAATATGGAATGAGATTGACACTTGCTCCTAAATCATAGAATGCTTTATCAATCATGGTTGTTCTAATCTTGCATGAGATTGAAAAGCTTCCTGGGTCTTTGAGTTTTGGAGGTAGCTCATTCAGAAACAAAGCACTACACTCCTCTGTTAGAGCTACAGTCTCATGTCCATCTTTCCTTTGTCAATTTGAAATGATTTCTCTCATGAATTTAGCAAACTTGGGCATTTGTTATAAAGCATCAATGAGGGGAAATGTCCCTTGGGGTCTTGAGGAAAAGCTAGCTACTTGAGCAACTTGATTATCAAGAATCTTTAAATGATTTTCAGTATTGTCCATTATTCCATAAAGTTTCTTGATATCATTCTTCATCTCCAATTGAGTTGCTTGAATTTCCTCAAGTATTTTCTCTATCCTTGAGGGTTGTGAAGTTTGTTGAAAATTTGATGGTTGCCCCATTTATTCTTGATTGTTGCGGTAGGAGAAGTTCGGGTGGTTCCTCCATCCGGGGTTGTAAGTTCCGGAATAAGGATTGTTGGTTCTTTGATTGAAGCTGTCAATTGCATCAACATGTTCAATTTGAGCCAACTGTGCAAAAATGGCTCCCAATGGGCATACTTCCTTTGTATGTTCATTATCTCCAAAAATTTTGCAACTAGTGCTCACCGTATTTATCGGATTCACGTTCATTGATTCAAATCTTTTAGTGAGAGCATCCATCTTAGCAGAGATTAAATCCAAAGTATTCACATCATGTTTTCCTAGAATTCTGATTGGGTTGCTTCTTTCTGACGCCCATTGATGATGGTTCAGAGCCACACTTTCAATAATGTCCTCTGCTTCATCAAGACCCTTGTTCATTAGAGCTCTGTCAGATGTGGAATCCAAGAAAACCTTCGTTTAATAGTTGATATCATTGTATAATGTGTGGATAACTAGCCATTTTTTCAATCCGTGGTGTGGGCATTATCGAAGAAGACCTTTAAATCTGTCCCAAGCCTCATATAAGGATTCTCCATCTTTTTGCATGAAGCTAGTAATGAGATTTCTCATATGGGCTGTCTTACTTAGAGAATATAACTTCTCTAAGAATACTTGTTCACATTGCTCCCATGTTGTTATAATGTTGGGTGGAAAGGAGTTGAGCCATGCTTTCACTCTGTCCCTTAATGAGAATCCAAACAACATCAATTTGATTACCTCTATTGAGACTCCATTAATCTTCATGGTACTATAGATTTCATAAAAGATTTCCATGTATTGATTGGGGTCTTCAGTTGGTCCTCCCCCATACTAATTTTATTGTACCATAGATATTACAGCGGGTTTGATCTCAAAATTATTGGCCTCAATAGATGGTCTAGTGATGCTAGACCTTAGGCCGCTCACATATGGTGTTGCATAGTCTTTTAAAGGTTTATTTTCCATATTGGACTAAATCTATTCTAATTCTAATTGTCTTTGTAAATTTCTTCTTCTTTTGAATGTTTTGTCAATTTCAAGATCAACAGACAAAAGATCTCTTGCAAAATTAGTCCTTCACATACAAAGAGAACAAATTCAAGTGCTTTCAAGTTAAGTTTCAAGATAGAATTATTTGCAATTGAAAATGTAAAATCAAAGAAAGCAAATAAATTGCAAAACAAAGATATTCACAAAATAAGAAAATGCAAAAATTTATTTAACAAAAAGAAAAACTTTTAGAGTAACTCAATTGCTTATCAACTAATGTTAATCGCTACAGTCTCCGGCAACGATGCTAAAAACTTGTTGATTCAACCGCAAGTGCATAGTAGAGTCATTAAGTAATAAAAATATCAATCCTCAAAGACTATTGATTAAGCACTAGCGAATTCAAAAAATGAATTATCTAGACAATCGAAGTTTGTTATGAACGCTTTAGAACTAGAGGTTGAGAGAGAGAGAAAGAGGTTGAGAGGTCCAAGATGGGGGAGGTTGGTTGTTGAGAGAGAGAAGTTGGTTTGGGAAGGCGATCCTAGGACTCAGGTTTCATTATGATGCTAGTCAATTATTCTTTGGATTGTTCATCTTCATACCTCCATGTTTACAATCTTGTAAGGATTTAGATTTCAAACCAAACTAACAGTTAAAACCCCGTGAAGGTTACCACATAGTGTTTACACCATTTGCTTCCAAATGTTATTAAGTAGAAGAGGTAACATAGAAAGTCTGATTAAAGGACTATCCTCTATCACTAAGGGCTCCCCGGTGATACATTCTAGATTACACAAGTCACTTCCTAACATTGAAATGGTGAAAATCCATTGAACTAAAGTTACTAATCCCTTATGGAGAATTGTCCCCAATCTAAGGCAATTACTCTAGAAAGTCTGGTTAAAGGACTACTCTCTGTTACTAAGGCCTCCCCAAGCATACAATCTAGAGCAATCTCCTCTACATAGTGACAATCCTTCACATCAACATGCAAACATTTCACATACACATTAAATCAAACAAGAGTAAGGCATCACATACATGAAACAAGTCATAAACACTTCATAGAATAAGAAAATTGACAAATTCATAGTGTATGCATCAACACCACATCATAATTACTCCCAAATTCCTATAATCTATGAAATCTACTCTATAGCAATGGGGAAACAAGCCAAAGACAAGACATATAACATTCTTACAATCCAAAGCAAGAGTGGAGAAGAAGGAATGTTTATCAAGATGTTGTCATCGTCTTCGGATGAAATTCTTGCTCCGGAAGTGGATAGATTGTCGAAATCGAAGAGGAAATGGACCTCGTAGGTTCCCACAAAGGGAAAACCTCTCCTCCCTCAAAAAGGGGATCTTGAGCCCCTTTTATAGGCCACACACGATCGTGCTAGAAAACAGGGCATGGTTGTGCCCTGGCACACGGCTAGGATGAAAGAAGCACCAGAAAATATGACACGGTCGTGCCAATTGGCACGGCCTGGCTATTGAATTGATCTAGAAACCTATTGGGTTCTCCTCAAGAGACACAGCTATGCCTGTGAGGCACGATCTATTTGGCTAGGTCTTGCACGACCGTGCCTTTTGGCATGGTTTATCTGTTGACCTTATCTAGAAATCAGCTGGAGGGCTTCTGAGTAGGCACGACCGTGCCTCTTGGCACGGCTTGTATGTTGAGAAGATCTGGAAAAAATACCCGAAATGTTGGAGAAACACGATCGTGCCTGTGAGGCACAACCTGCTTGTCTTGGACTGGCACGACTGTTCTTGTAGGCACGACCATGCTTTTTTTTTATTTTTTTTTATGAAAGGTAAATATATATCATCAAAAGAAAGCACCGACATACAAGAAAATCAAAGATTCCTAAACATGTCTTGTCTGACAAAGTGTCAGATCTATGAGGGAATCTGAGGCATGGCGTACACGTGCTCACAATGGGTACCACCACTCTCATGCTTACATACTCAAGCATACAACCCAGTCTCTCATCCTACAACCAATAAACTTCGGTTGATAGCGTATCTTTTTCCCAATTCGCCGGAGATCAAACATCGACCGGTCTCTGGATCTCCATCATAGATCATGCCAAATAATAGCATCCATGTCATCAACATCTAACAATCTCACTGTCGTATCCTCCATCCAAGGTGATGATAGGTCATGCAACATGGCTCCAAATCATGTCATGCCATCATGCTGCCTACCACCTAGGCTCGACAGCGGTGGGTGTTGGTGCAAGAAGCACCATACAATCGAACCTAAGTTTTGATGTTGGCAAAGGGTCAAAGTTAAGTCTTGTTGTGTTCAAACATGTTGATCAAGCTTGCAGGAAAGTCTTAGTTGAGGCTAGGTAAGAAAATTCCTAGTTGAGTCTAGGCAAGAAAAGTCCTAGTTGAGGTCAAGCAAGGAAGTCCTGGTCGAAGGGACTAGGTAGAAAGACTTGGCAGATTGAGGACATCGGGATGGAAGCCTTGGGGGTCGAGGACACCAGGCGGAAAGTATAGATGGGTCGAGGGGCCAGAAGTCAAGTGGAAAGTCCCAAGGGTCAAGATCGGTTGAGAAAAAGTCCAAGCAGGTCGGGTGGACCAAGACATGGAATCAGGTAAACTCTCTCAAGTGGAGTGTTGAGGACGCACTCTTGGAAAGAGAGCGTAGGCATCGGTCCAACCTAAGGTTTCATGGGAGATCTAAAGTTGAGACTGGATAGCTCGAAGAGCTGTCATTCATACTCATATTATATTTATGCTAACACGGTGATGCAGGAAGCTAAGTATGAGAGCTGGCCAGACAAGGAACTCCGGGCGCTCAGAGTGGTTCTAGGCGATTAGAGATCCGGGTGCCCTAAGTGGATCCAAGTGCCCTGATTACCTAAAGTTTGGCTCCACATCCAGATGATGTGGCACTCTCTAATTAGGTGCTACACGTCAACATTCAGGTGCCTCAATCAGATTCAGGCGCCCGAGAAGGGATAAACAAGACATGGATAAGGCTTCGACCAGTTGCTGCCATGTCAGCTGATCAGGAACCCAGAAGGGATCTAGGCACCCAGATCGACCTAGTCAGCAATGAAGTCGAATCGGATAGGTGTTGTTGGAGGCTCCCTATACTGATCTAGGCGCTCGGATCAAGCTATAAAAGAAGGTCTTGACCAGAGTCTTAAATATCAATCATCGAAGATTTATTCTACACTCCTAGAACTGTGAAACGCTGCTACGCTCAAGATGCAACAATGCAACGACGTTGTGACACCACTATGAGCTCAAATAAGCCTAGCATTTGTAACGCCTAGTTAGTTGCATTCTTTGTATATTCGTTTTCTGTGTGCTTTCCATTCTAAGGGTCGATAAGGTTGTTACTGAACCCCATTCATTGTAAAAGAAACAGATTGATAGTGATTGCCCAATGAAAGCGATCAAACTGACTGTGGGCTTTGAAGTAGTAGTCACGAGGCTGCAAACCAAGTAAACCAAAGTGTCCCCTTCTACTCTTAGTCTTTTCTGCTGCATTTACTTTGTGTTTACAAATGAATTTTAAACACGTACTAAGCGCGTTATTCAACCCCCCCCCCTCTAGCGCTTTTCTCTATCCAACAATTGGTATTAGAGAGGGGTGCTCAAAATTAGTGCAGCTACCAATCAAGCTTGTTTTTACGTACATTTTTTTTGGTATTTTTGTTATTAATCAGAATTGGTGCAATCACCCCTTCTGATAGATTCCTTTTCGATTTTGCATAAATTACTCAAAGTTGGTGCAACACCACTCGAGATTTTTTTTCAATACGTTATTTTTCCCGCACTACTAATCCAAGGCCTAGTCTTGGAACATCATTTTTTTTTGCTTATTGTGTGCAAGTTGTTAAATGGTACACCAAGAGGGCTACATCACCGCTTGCCCCCCGCTCTTCACCGAAGATGATTTTGATTACTAGAAGAGTTGCATGGAGTATCACCTGAAAACCTAGGTCGACATGTGGATCTCTATCCAAATCGGATTCACGCTACCTCTCGACGTAAATGGAGCACAAGTGGGATGCGAGAGCTAGGACCCACTTATGAAAAAGAAGATACAAGCAGATGCTAGAGCCACACAGACCTTGTAGTGCAGCTTAATCAAGGAAGAGCTCAATCACATTGGCCCCTTCATCAATGCTCAAGACTTGTTGAACAAGCTAATTAAACTCCATGAAGGAACATCCGACACGAAATTAAGTAAAAGCAACCTATTATTAAATAATTTTTATAATATAACCATGTAGGAAGGAGAGTCCACCAGTCAACTGCACGCCTGCCTACAAAATATTCTCAACGGATTACATGCAATCAGGCAAATGGTGGAGAATCGGGATGTAATCAAGTATTCTCTAAGAGCCTTCATGATAAAACATTTGTGGGCATCAATAGTCGATGCTTACAAGGTCTCTTGGGACTTGTCTAAAGTTAAACTAGATCAACTATTTTTTGAACTTGAACTCCATGAGCAGACTAACACGAGCCAAGCCAAGAAGGGTATAGATCTTTTTGTAGGTTAACGAAAGTAGAACAAGCAAAGAACAAGAGTTGAACCACTGTTGGAGGAGTCCAAATCCGACTACAACGACGACGACAAAACCATTGTTGAACTAGTCAACCTCGTTCGGAAGCTAGTGAAAAAGAAAAAGGGTTCAACAAACAAGAAATCAAAAAGGTGATTCGGAACAAGAAGGATGGATTAAATCAAACACATACCTGGAAGTCTAAACCAACCTATTACGAGTGCCAACAAAAAGGACAATTCAAAGCTAAGTGTCCAAAATTGAAGAAGAACAACAAACAAAGAAAGAAAGCCCTAAAATCGACGTGGGATGAATCTTCATCCTCCTTAGAAGAAGAAGAGCAAGTCAGCCATTTGGCAATGATGGCTAGAATCAAGTCCAAGTTTGAAACTGATTCCAAGTCAGAAATTGAGTCTGAGTCGGAAGCCGAGTCTGAATCAAGCCACGAATCTGTATCCATTTCCAAAGGGCCTAATCCCACTGTAAGCTCTTCCGAACAATCTAAGTTGTTTAGTGTTATTTCATACTTGAATTGAAAGTTAGAAAATCCAATGACCGAGTCAAGTCGCTACTAAAGGAGGTCAAACTCCTTAAGGAGAAGACTAACCCAAGCTTAGTAGTAGATTAGGTTCAGGTTGGAACCTCAACTCAAGTCCAACAACTTGAGGAAGAGAATTTCAATCTGAAAGATCAAGTTACTAAACCTAAAGGTTCACTGGAAAAGTCCGCTATCAGATCCATGGGCCTTGACATGCTTCTTGGTTCTCAACAAGTTGTCTACAATCAAACCGGTCTTGGATACAAAGCAAGAACCTGTCAGAACAAGACTTTCATATCTCTGGTTAATAGAAATAAACCTAGAATCCAAGCATGGGTTCGAAAAAATGATTTGATTAATCAAGTCAAATTGAACCAGTATTGTGTTCTTCAAGATCATGTACATATTTTAGATTGACTTTTTCTAAGCCATGCTCAAGGGAGAGTCAATCTAAAAATCATCTTTATTATTAGATTGATTGATTGCTTGTTTATTTCTTTAAGGCATTTTTTTTGCTTAATTTAGAATGGTTAGATAAGGATAATAGGCTTGCTTGACACTTGCCCAATATAGTATGAGGTTGGAGTGAGATGATAGTACGTTCGGGAAGCCTAGTCTAAGTAATCAAGTAAGATAAGGAGTACCTTATTTGGTTTACTTAGCTAAGTGGAATTAACTGAAGCTACCTCACCACATCCTAAACTAGTTAGACCAGGATTTCTCAATTAGTTTGCTAAGTGTTCAATTTTATGAATTAGTTTTGTCTTAGAAAACGGTCATTGCTCTGATAACCAAGAAGGTCTTTGTGCCTCGCCATGGCCTAGAAGCTAAAATTTGAAATGTATACTTATTTGGTTAACTATTAAACTTGAATCTAATTCAAATGTCAATCAATCTTTAGAATTCAAACTATTTTAATAAAGATAAAACTAACTATCTTACAGACTCTATAAGGTACCCTGATTAAAAACCTAGAAATGGGTGAGATGGATTTAGGATCTAATTAATCCAATTAACTCAACTAAATCTATTTAAACTAATTAATCAACTTAATCTATTAATTTACTTTAACTAATTTAATTAACTAATCTAATTATTTACTTAAACTAATTCAATTAACTAATTTACTTAATTAATTAGTTACTTAAACTAATTTAATTAACTAATCAACTTAATTAATTAAACTAAACTAAACTTAATTTACTAATTAAAATATAACTTAAACTTTAACAAAATTAATTAACCTACTTAATTAAACGTTATTAAAACCTAACTCAAACACCGACCCAAGCGCTTAAATCAAATACAAGCGCCCCGCATCGCCAAATAGAGGTGTCTTGACCTAACCCAGCCGCCCTGAGCCGCTAAGCTTCTCACCCATGATTTTTCACCGAGACGCTCGTGGTTTTCCCTATTGAGGCACCTAAAGCCATTCCAGGTGCCCCAAGAAATGTCACACATCTAGGCACCTAGATTATATCTAGGCGCCCGGAATAATTTATAAGAGGAGCCCGAGCCATCAACTTCAGGCGCCCCAAACTGAGAATTTGATCAGTTTCTCCTCCATATTCAACCGCAATCCATTCTTGATCAACCTAGGTCATCATTTTCTATATAAGTTCTCGAAAAATGCTTAGGATTAAAAGGAAGAACACTAAGGCTGGTACATCTAGTACTCCTAGCACTAATAGTAGGTTCCCTACAAATGAACATAGGGTTAGGTTTTTATCCTTATCATATAGACCACTACCCACTAGGTCCCTTTGTAGGACATTTTTCATGCGATCATATATACCCACTATAGATGTAATCAACCACTATAGTTTAGGTAACCTCATTTATTGTACTAGCTCAATGAACACGGGGTTGTGTGACGAGTTATATAATAACTTGATTAAGGTTGACGACCTTACCTACAACACTAGAGTTGTAGGTAGAGATTTTACACTTTCTCCTAGTATCATTAGGGACCATTTAGGACTTAAACCATCTACATGTCTCTTTTTATGTTACCCTCCAAAGGACTTGCCATTTGGTGATCCCTACTCCCATATTACACTAGATAGGATCTATTCCTATTTCTTTGGGGAGGAGAGGGTACCTACAATGACTCATTTTCACTCTGTCAGACTTAGGGAATAGGATTATGTTCTGTATAGAGTCTTAGTAACTTGCATCTTACCCCTAACCACTAGGGATGCCACTATGATGCGACCCTTTCATTCATTTTTACTTTATTCATTTTGTCATAGGCTAGACATAGACCTTAGTTTGCACATATTCATGTCATTATCTACTCAACTAGCATTAGTACTAACAAAAGGGTTCATATGTCCTACTGTCACATTTTGACATCCCTTCTAGCATCATTAGGGATAAATGTCACTTCAAGTGATACCAAACCCTTAAGTGAGTTTGACATATTAGGACATAGGAATTTTTCATTATCTAACATTCATATAAATGATGATGGTATTATATCTTGGAGGAGGGAAGACCAACCTCAACCTGAGCCAATACCAGCTGAGAATGAGGAGTTACCTGACTTAGACCTTTCAAACTTCCAGCTTACTCCACCTCCAGATGCTCCCACTTTAGAGGACGGAGTCATCAGACATGAAGAGTCAGTCACTGGTCTTCAATAGGAGATTCATAATCTTAGGGAGGACGAACAGACCCGACACCTCCAGCTGATAGATGCTCAGATCTTGGAGCACAAGCCCCCCTCCACCACCTCCTTAGTAGCCTATTAGCTCTTAGCATGTAGATTGACATATCTTGACACTGTGTTGTATATTTGACTACACTTGACTTGTAGTGATTTGTTGACTTTATTGACTTTTCTTCACTTAACCAAATAGGACAACTAGAAATGTGCTTGGTATAGTATTTTATTTTTTTGCATGCTATTTATTATTTATAGTTTTTTTTATAAAATGGACTTAGCCTAGACTTTACCTTAGAAATCATGATCCTATAGAAATCTTAAGGAGCCAGAATGTCTCACAACACCTAGGTCAAACTTGATTGTATATTGACCCATGTAGAACAACGTGAGACATTTAGGACTCTACTCAAGATTCAATATGTAGAACAAGTGTATCAGCATAAATCAAAAAGAGTCTAAATAAATATTAATCACTTAATATGACTCAACTCAAATCTAACTCAATGATAATTCTTTATCATTTGAGTAAAACGAATTCAGACATTTACTTAAGGACTGATTTTTAGATGTTTATTTTTACTAATTATTTTTAAACATTTTTTTCTTTTCCCTTATTATTTTTCACATGCTTGGATAATAAGGACACAAAAAAGAACTTATATATATTTTTTTTCCCAAACCTTATTTTTTCCCCTTAATTTTTTTTTTCAAAACTCTTGTTTTTCTTAAAAAAAATTTCAATTTTTTCTTCTTCTTTCCTTCTCTCTTAAAATATGTTTTCAAAACATTTCTTTCCTCAAAATATTTTTTCAAAACTTTTATGTTTTTCTTCTTAAAATATTTTTTGAAAACTCTTGTTTTTACCTTTATTTTTTTTCAAAACCTTGTTTTTCCTTAAAATATTTTTTTTTCCAAAGTTTTTTCTCTCTTAAAAATCTTCTCAATTTTTTTTAGATATTTCTTCCTCCTTAAACACTTTTGATTGTTTTTTCTTGAAGAATCTTTTCTTAACTTTAATTTTTTTTTCTCAAAAATCAATTTTTTAACTTGTTTTCTCATGTTTTTTTTTAAAAAAATATTTAAGTAGACTTTAAACTTTTTTTTTTGATAAATGGCAAAGGGGGAGAAAAAGGACAAGTTAAGTTAAAATTATAAATAACCCCGTGCATAAATTTAAGGGGAAAAGTCATATCAAGGGGAGTAACAGAAATATACCTATTCTTATATTGCTTTGTTATATTCATTCCTTGAACTATTTATTAACTTCCTAAATTATTATGCTATATTTTTTAACTTAACTTTAACCATATTTCCAATAATCAAAAAGGGGGAAATTATTGGTACAAAAAGAATCATACGATCGAACCTAAGTTTTGATGTTGACAAAGGGTCAAAGTTAAGACTTGTTGTGTTCTAACATGTTGATCAAGTTTGCAGGAAAGTACTAGTTGAGGCTAGGCAAAAAAAAATCCTAGTTGAGGCTAGGTAAGAAAAGTCCTAATTGAGGCTAGGCAAGGAAGTCCTGATCGGAGGGACTAGGCAGGAAGACTTGGTAGATCGAGAACATCGGGCAGGAAGCCCTAGGGGTCGAGGACACCAGGAGGAAAGTCTAGACAGGTCGATAGCTGAAAATCTAGCTAAAAGTCCTGAGGATCAAGATCAATTGAGCAAAAGTCCAAGCAGATCGGGTGGACCAAGGCTTGACATTAGGTAAACTCTCCTGAGTAGATTGATGAGGATGTGCTCTCGAAAAGAGAGTAGTAGGCATTAGTCCAACCTAAGATTTCATGGGAGACATAAAGTTAAGATTGGACAGCTCAGAGAGTTGTCATTCATATTCATATGCATATTATATCTATGCTAACACAGTGATGCAGGAAGCTAAGTATGAGAGCTGGTCAGAAAAGGAACTCCGGGCGCCCAGAGTGGTTCCAGGCGACCTGAGGCTCGAGCGCCCTAAGTGGATCAAGTCACCTTGATTACCTGAAGTTTGACTCCGCGTCCAGATGAGGTGGCTCATTCTGATTAGGTGCTACACATCAGCATCTAGGCGCCTCAATCAGATCCAAGCACCCGGGAAAGGATAAACAAGACATGGATAAGGTTTCGACCAGCTGCTGCCATGTTAACTGATTAGGTGCTCAGAAAAGATTTAGGCGCCCGAATCGGCCGAGTCAGCAACGAAGTCAGATCGATTAGGTGTTGGTGGAGGCGTCCTATACTGATTGCTCGGTGTTGGGAACCCCGATGCGGATGCATGCGATTGATATGTTTCCAAAAACATGTGCAGCGGATATAAACATAATAAATCTTAATTTATTACAACACACACATCCACGCATGCAAGATAAAACACGTGTGGACATAACCACAAATTAAAATTTTATGAAAACTAAATTAAACTATTTAATCTATTATACCTGCGAGTTCGTATTCAAACTTTATAGATAGCATTTACTAGCCTTGCAAGGTTAGACTCTTCCAAAATTAACCAAGCGACGTTATCAAACTTTGCCTCTATTTGTATTCACGTATGTTAAGTCCGAATCGTGTCTTCATTTTAATACTAATTGAAGTGAAGAGATAAATTAATTTGAAAGAGGAATCTTATTTAATTCATATCCGACCGTTGAAATAATCAAGATAACATAAATCAAGATGAACAAAGTCGAAGAATTACTATTCTGGACGTGAGTTACAGTCCACGTCGGAGAAAACCAGCAACCCAACAACAACACCATGTTGTTCACGTTGGATTTTCGGCAGCAACTTCGATGGACGAGCTGTTCATGTTGAAGAAGGCGGTGGCTTTGGTGGAGAGAAAAGAAGAAAGAAAATAATTAGAAATCTAATTTTTAGATTTTAATTGAATTAATTATTATCTTTTTGAAGAGATATTTATAATTTTTTCTTAATAATTTGGGGAGTAAATCATCTTCTAAGCTTAAGTCCAATCTAATAAGCTTTTACCAAAATATAATCTATTAAGTTCTTGGTTTGATTCAAAACCAAACCACTTGATTTAATAACTAAACCAAAACAATTTGGTTTATTATTAAATCAAATAGGATCCTTCATATCTTCAAAAGATATGACTCATCCGCACTTCCATTCTGACAAATAGCTTTTCATATTTGCCATTTGTTTGGTCCAACCAATTTTGTCTCTCTCGATATGAAAATCTAATTCTCTAACTCGTTTTAAATCTTTCGGATAAACTCGTAGTACGTGCGACCTTATAGATTCCCGATTATGTTGGTAGTTCATAATTAACTATTAATTATGGAACGATCATGAGTGACACCTAGTAGTATATCATGATTCTTAATTGATCAAAAAATCACAGGTTTATTCTAGAACCATTTATGAACCTTTTAGTAGTTGCAATGAGTTGTGTCTCGTTCCTTTCACTCGTCTTATACCCACTTGATTTATGACATGGTATATGTGTCAGTTCTCACTAGGCTGACTGTGTCACACCTAGCCCAAGTAATACTTTCTTGTCTTATGGATTCAAATTACTCAGACATATGTCCAAGAGTCCTGTACTCTCGACATGTTATGTTTTGGCTAAAAACTTCAAGTAATAATCCTGACAAGCGACCGTAGGTGAGACCAGGGTTCCTTTGCCTGAGCAATGACTATAGTGTTATCACAGTAAACTGGTAATGCTTCAATAATGGTTAGAATCTCTCTTAGTTCAGTGATGAACTCTTGATTCAAACTACTTCCTTTGTTGTTTCTGAAACTGTAATGTTTTCTGCCTCAGTGGTAGAATCTGCAACGGTGTCTCTCTTTGAACTCTTCTAACTAACTGTGCCTCCATTTAATGTGAATATGTATTCAGACTAGGACTTGGAGTCATCCTTGTCAGTTTGGAAGCTGACATCCATATACCCCGCGTGTAATCATATCACCATCTCTATATACTAAGAACACATCCTTGATTCTTCTCAAGTACTTAAGGATCATCTTAACAGCCGACCAATGATCCATTCCTGGATCTGACTAGTATTGCTCGTGACACTCACAACGTACGATATATCAGGTCTTGTACATAACATAGCATACATGATAGATCTTATCGCTGTTGCATAGAAAATCTTACTCATGCAAATCCTCTCGTCTTCTGTGCGTGGGCACATAGACTTCAAAAGTTGAATTCCATATCGTATGGGTAAAAAACCTTTCTTGGATTCATCCATGCCAAACCACTTTAGTACTTTGTCTATATATGTAGACTGTGAAAGACCAAGCAACAGTTTCGATCTATCTCTATAGATCTTAATCCCAAGGATGTAGGTTGCTTCTTTCATGTCTTTCATGGAGAATATTTTGGACAACCAACTCTTAACTGACTATAGAACAGACATATCATTTCCTATAGGCAATATGTCATCAACATAGAGCACTAGGAATACGACTGCACTCCCACTAACCTTCTTGTGCACATAAGGTTCGTCAAAATTTTGTGAGAAATCAAACTCTTTGATTGCCTCATCAAAATGGATATTCCAACTCCTGGATGCTTGCTTCAATCCATAAATGGATCGTTAAATTTTGCATACTTTATTTTTATTTATAGATGTGAAATCCTCGGGTTGTATCATATATACTTCCTCAAACAGATTTTCGTTAAGCAAATTCATTTTCACATCCATCTGTCATATCTCATAATCATAATGAGCTACTATGGCCAGGAGTATTCGAATGGATTTAAGCCTAGATACTAGTAAGAAGGTTTCATCATAGTCAACACCTTGCTTTTGATGATAGTCTTTCACCATTAATCTCGCTTTTTAGGTAATCACATTACCATCCATGTCATTTTTCTTCTTGAAAACCCACTTGCGCCCAATAGGCGTAATGCTTTCAGGTGGATCTACCAAGTTCCAAACTTGGTTCTCATACATGGAATCCATTTTCGACTTCATGGCTTGTAGTCACTTATCCCTTTCTGAACTTTTCATAACTTCCTCATAATCAGTAGGTTCCTCATCCTTAATGAGCAATACGTCATTCGATTCACTTATGAGAAATCTATATCTCTCAGGAATCGTACGTATCATACTAGATCTATGAAGAGGTAGTGTCTCCATAGGTTCAGGCGATGGTTCATCACTATAAGTAATCGGTTGTGGTTCTTGACTAAACATATCTTTAGTGTCTATTGGAGTCTCTTGAACTTCCTCAAGTTCAACCTTACTCTCATTCGTTTCCTGCAAGAGAAGCTCTTTCTCTAGGAATACAACATGCCTTGAAACAGACACCTTTTGTTCCAAGGAATGATAGAATTGGTTACCATTTGTTTCCTTAGAGTAACCAATAAATAGACACTTATTAGACTTAGTATCTAGCTTGTCTGATATAGTCCTTTTCACATAAGCAGGATAACTCCATATCTTCAAGTAAGATAGATAAGGTTTCTTACTAGCCCATATCTCATATGGAGTAGTAGAGATTTCCTTAGTCAAGACTCTGTTTAGTAAGTAAACAATTGTCTCGAGTGCATAACCCCAAAAGGATTTAGGAAGACTTGTAAAATCCATCATTGACCTAATCATGTCCAATAAGGTTCGGTTTCACCTCTCTGATATACCATTATATTGTGGTGTATAAGGCAGAGTCCATCGAGATGTATCTTAATACTTTTACCAAGTTATTTCTCTACTTCATTTCTGAATTCTTTGAAATTTTCAAAGGCTTTAGACTTGTGTTTTATTAAATACACATACTCAAATCGTGAGTGATCATCAATGAAGATAATGAAGTAGCTATAACCTCCTTGTGCATGAGTTGACATTGGTCCACATACATCGGTATGTATGAGGCCAAGCAACTATACCACTAGTTCACCCTTTTCAGAAAAAGATAACTTTGTCATTTTTCCTTTTAAGTATGAATCATATGTATCAAATGAATCCAATTCAAATGTTTCAAGAATTGCAAGTCTTTGCAATTCAAACATATGTTTTTTACTTATATGGCCAAGGCGACAATGCCACGAGTAGGAGGTTAACTGATTATCTTTTTTAGCACGTTTGTTGCTCGCTTTGATATTGAATATGCCACCCGATGTATCGAATGCTTAGATTCCATTGCATAAAGTTTCAATACCATAAAGAACGTCATTCAAAGTTATGTAACAACTATTGTTACTAAAAGTCAAATAGAAACCTTTTCTATTTAAACAAGAAATAGAAATAATTTTCTTTATTAATGCAGAAATGAAATAACAATTATTCAGTTCTAAGACAAGTCCACTAGGAAGCTTCAACAAATATGTTTCGATGGCCACAGCTGCAACCTTTGCTCCATTGTCAACTCACAGATTAGCTTCTCCCTTGACGAGTCTTCTGCTATTCCTTACCCCCTATATGTCATTATATATATGTGAGCCACACCCAATATTCAATATCCAAGTGTTAGAGGAAATAACATGATAATTAATAACGAAGATACCTGAAGCAGATGGGGCATCGAATGCCAGTTTCTTCTTCAGCGACTCAAGATAGATCTTGCAGTTTCTTGGTCAATGACCCATCTTGCTACAATGGTGACATGGGCCCTTTTGTGCCGGTTCTTCTTTCTTAGCCCTTTTCTTTTCTTTCCCTTTGGCATGATATTTTGACTGCCTTTTAGAACATTTCTTAGAGGAATCAAGTAACATCACAGGCTTCTGTTATTTCTTAACAGAAGGCTCCATGGTCTTGAGCATGTTGATGAACTAGGGAATGGTGGATTTAAGATTGTTCATTCGATAGTTCATCACAAACTGTGAATAACTATTGGGTAAACTATGCAGAATTAAGTTAATACTTAATTCGTGATCCATTGCAAAAATGAGTGATCCTAGTCGCTCGATGTACCCATTCATCTTTAGTACAAATTGCACCACAGATGAACCCTTCTGCATCTTTGAGCAAAAAAGAAGCTTGGAGATCTCAAACCTTTCGGATCTAGCTTGCTCATCAAAGAACTCACGAAGATGATAGATAATCATATAAGCATCCATATGCTCATATTGCTTTGGAAACTCAGGAGTCATCGAGGCTAGCATTATGCAACTTGCAAGCTCAGAATCAGTCGTATGCTTCTGATGGGCCAATAATTGGTCCGGAGTTGCATCATCTGCCAGACTATTGGGAAGAGGCTCATCAAGGACATAAACAAGCTTTTCCACCTTCAGAACAATTTTTAGGTTTCTAGGCCAGTCCAAGAAGTTTGGCCTGGTGAGTTTGTTCATATCCAAAATAGTGCGCAAATTCAAAGACGTCATGATCAATCAATTAACCTAGAAATACAAAATCGAGTAAATATGAGAGAGATGATTTATTTCGTAAAGGTAAATAATTTACACATAAATACAAAATCCCACTTATTTATAGAATTCAAGAGCCCTTATTTCAAATTTGGGAGATTGTAGGTTTTCTCCAAGTGGGTTGATATCCACTATCAATAAGAACAACCTTGGCTTTGGCACAAAAAATCATTCTTAGCTCTAGTGGTAGGTATTAAGTATACCGATTACATATCACATTATGCTATCAACTTCTTGATATTTGTATAAACATCGGATTGTTAACAAATTAACAAGTATACATCAAATGTATATCACCCAACTTCACCTCTATCCACGTTGACCTTGGCTTTGGAACAATAAATCAACGCTTCAAGTTAAAACTAACTCGTTAATCACAAGATCGTATCTCAATGATTCGAACATATTTAATTTTAGGTTGAGCTTGACTTTGGCCAACAACTCAAACAAGTAATTAAACTTTGGTTCTTACCATATGAACGAAAGGTGTATGCTTTAATATTTTTCGTAAGGGATTTAGATCTCATCTTCTTTTCATGCATATGTTCTATCTATATGACACCACACGTATGACATAAATGATAATATAACACATCTAATCATGACATAATTAATTAATGCATCTATATGACATGAATAATGACATGATTATGATATTAATGATGTCATAGTTGTCATAATATATTTTATAAATAAAATATGATCAAGGATCTAATTTCTATAAATCAAGATTCCTTTAATTAAATTAGGAAACAAATTTCTAAAATTTAATCACATATTTTATCTCAAAATATATTCTTAATCAATAAAATCTAATCAATTAGGAAATAATTCCATAATTTTAATTTCCTAACAAATAAGAAAATATATGATTAAGATTTCTTAATTAAATTAGAATATTTTAATTTTAAAATTTCTGGAATTATTCTAGAAACTTTCTATAAATAAAATTTTCTAACAAATTAGAAAACTTTCCAAAAATAGATTTTGTTTATATAAAAACTCTAAAATCTTTCCAAATTAATTTTTTTTAATTAACTCAAAATATTTCAATTTTAGAATTTCTGGAATTATTTTAGAAACTTTCCATTAATGAAATTTCCTAACAAATTAGGAAACTTTCCAAAAATAGAATTTTCCAAAAATTTCATAATCTTTCCAAATTAAAAATTTAAATTATTACAGAATATTTCCAAAATGAAATTTTCTAAATTATTACAGAAACTTTTCAAAATTATAATTTCCTAACAAATTAGGAAACTTTCCAAAAATAATAGATCTTAATAAAATAGAAAAAATTCCATAAAATAATTTATGACCAACTACGACTCGTAAAATAATTTTTAAGATTATGTCTAAGCATAGTCAGGCTCTGATACCACTGTTGGGGAGCCTGACGTGGACGCGTGCTTTAGATGTTTCACAAAACATGTGTAGGGGAAATAAAAACAAAATAATTTCTAATTATTACAACACACATCCACACATGCAAGATACAACACGTGTGAATATAATCGCGTAATTAAAATTTTATGAAAAACTAAATTAACCATTAATCTAGTTATACTTACGAGTTCGTATTTGAACTTTGTAGAGAGCGTTTTGCTAACTTCCCAAGGCAAGCCTCTTCCAAAATCAATCGAGCAATGTTATCCAATCTCGCCTCTATTCGTATCTACGCTGAGTATCTTCAAGATGACTTCTCTAAGTTTGAGCCGTGTCTCAGCTTTGGTACAAGCCGAAGTGGGGAGATAGAACGATCCGAGAGAGGGATCTTGCTCGACTTGGTGTCTTGCGGCTCAAAGCGTAACTTAGTGGCAACAAAAGAGGTGGTGGCGATGAATTGATATCGGCACCGAACAGTCGATGGCGGCGACGAATCAGTGTCAGCGTCGAACAGTTGGTGGTTGTGATGAATCGGTCTTGAAGCCGAATAGTCGGTGGCGGCGACGAATCAATGTCGGCATCGAACAGTCGGTGGCGGTGACGAATCGGTGTCGGTGCCGAATAGTCAGTGGTAACGACAAATCGGTGTCGGCACCGAACAGTCGGTGGTGGAGAGAGGAGAGGGTGAAAAAGAAGAGAAAAGATTTCCTAATCAAATTAGGTTATAAAATTCTCATTAGATTAATTCTCTCCCTATGTGAGAGTATTTATAATCTCTTCTCAATAACTTAGGGAGCAAGTCATCTCCTAATCCCAAGCCTAACCCATTAAGCCTTAACCAAAAACGTAACCCATTAAGCTCTTGGTTTGGTTTAAAACTAAACCACTTGGTCCAATAATCAAACCAAACCAATTTGGTTTATTATTAAACCAAAGAGTATCCATCACATCTTCAAAAGAAATGACCCAACTGCGCTTCCATTTCGACAAATAACTTTCCATATTTGCCGCTCGTTTGGTCCAACCAAACTTTATCTCTCTCGATCTGATAATCCAATTCTTAAACTCGTTTTAAATATTTTAGATAATCTCGTAGTGCGTGTAATCTTATAGGTTTCTGGTTATGTTGGTCGTCCATAATTAACCATTAATTATGGAACAATCATGAGTGACACCTAGTAGTACATCATGATCCCCAATTGACTAGAAAATCACAGGTTGATTCCAAAACCATTTTTGAATCTTTCAACAGCTACAATGAGTCGTGCCTCATTCTTTTCACTCATCTTATACCCACTTGGTTTAAGACATGATCTATGTGGTAGTCCCCATGAGGCTAACTATGTCATACCAAGCCGAAGTATTAGTTTCTTATCCTGCGGATTCGAATTACTCAAACACATTATCTAAGAAAACTATTCTCTTGACGTGTTCTGCTTTGGCCAAAGACTTACAAGTAATAATCCTGACAAGTGGCCATAAGGTATACTTTTCCTTATAAAGGAGTGGTGAATCCTCTATGGGCTATTCAAATACCTTCGGACACTTCAAACTTATACTCAATCATCTCGGGTCCACACCTCCAAGGAGATGCTCGCTTAAGATGTCAAAGTATAAGTCTCAATGACCAAGATGACTTGAATACCTCAAGACGAAGGAAACTTGCACTCGAGCTGCAATGAGATCTTTATTGACATATCCATATATGTGAAGAACTATATGAAGTCTCATGGAAGGTTACTCCAATGAACTAGTTACCATTAACTAGCATTCATGTTTAACTCTCTACATCCCAATGTCTCCAGCTAGTGAGGAGCGGCTGCTTGGATAAACAAAGAAGTATAACACATGCTAGTCTTACAAAATTGATGATGCCCGAACTCATCAATTCATCGACTAGAGAAGGTTTCAATATGTTCATAATTACACATGTAAAGATGCTCACTTATTGTGATTTAATCACAAGTTCTCTAATGCTATAAATTGTATTGCGGACATTCAGTAAGTGAGTTTAAGATCCAATCATATACATAAAGAACATGCACTCATATAGTGAATCATTTATTTATCCAATAAATAGTACATACCATAAGGCTATTATTGCCTTAGGACACCTCTTTAATATAACAGAATCAGCTGGAGGCTAATTGCTTGGCAAACAAGTCCAGGCAAAATTAGATGGAAGTTGATTGCTTAGCTACCCAAACTAAATGGGTCAAAATTTAGTCAAGTAAAGTGAACTAACTTTAAAATTTTATATCATACTCATTACGCATTACAACTATAGGAAAACATGTTCGACGACTTCTGAAGATCGGAAGGAGTCCATGGTGACTAGCTGGTAATAACTCTCTATTGGTGTAGGATGCATTATACGATCGAACCTGCAGTTTTGATCTTGGAAATAGGTTCAAGTTAAGTCTTGTGATTTTCTAACATGTTGATTGAGCTTACAAGGGAAGTCCTAGTTGAGGTTAGGCAAAGTAAGACCTAGTTGCGGCTAGGCAAGAAAGTCCTGGTCGGAGGGACCAGGAAGAAGTCTTGATAGATCGAGGACTTAGGAAGGAAGTCCTGGGGGTCGAGAACACCAAGCGGAAAGTCCTGGGGGTCGAGGACACCAAGCGGAAGTCTAGATAGGTCGAGGGCCGAAGGTCTAGCTGCAAGTCCTGAGGGTCAAGATTATGCTAAGCGAAAGTCCAAGCGGGTTGCGTGGACCAAGGCTTGTCATT
>JBBUKS010000078.1:148848-166046 GCA_038050645.1 Hedychium gardnerianum | reverse complement strand
CACGTTGGCTGTCGCCCACGATCGCACATATAAGGGTGTGCAGAGTATCAAAATTGTGTGTGTGTGTATATATATATATATATATATATATATGAGAATGTGCATCTTCAATATATGAGAATGTGCATCTTCAATCACTGAACACTTGAATGTGAGATTTGTTTTCCAATTGTTGACCTTAGAGAAAAGATGATACCTAGCTGATGGAATCTGGGCTATTTCCCGAGCACCTTGACTTGGTGCTCAGATAACAGCTTCACCGAGCACCCAGCCTTAGTGCCCAGAACTAGCTTCCACCGGACACTGAAACCAATTTACACCGGGCACCAGAACTAGTTTACACCGGGCACCAGAACCAGTTTACACCGGGCACCAGAACTAGCTTCCATCGAGCACCGGGCTTAGTGCTCAGATGCTAGCTTCCACCGGGCACCGGACTTAGGGCTCAGATGCCAGCTTCCACCGGGCACTAGAATCAACTTCCATCGAGCACTAAACTTAGTGCTTAGATATCTGCTTCCACCGGGCACTAAAACCAACTTTCGTTGAGCATCAGATTAAGTGCTCATAGACCTATCTTCCCAAACATCAATGCCATCAAGTAACTCAGTTTTGATCCCCAGCAACCTACGGAGTTTTGGTTCCTTGATCGCCTGCTAATGAGTACACGACGCCTTCTGAATGGAGGGGCTCGTAGTGGATGTCGGATCTTGTCTCCTGATTGTCGTCCTCTGAATATGTGACACTTGATGAATGGAGAAGCAGCTAACAGTTGTCGGATTTGGTCCCTCATCGACTTTTATGAGGAGAGTGGAGGAGCGTGCGACATTCGACGTGGAGATGCTCTTTTGATAGCTATATAAGCACTGATAAGGGTAGGTCACAGGTATGATTTTTCTTCTTGCAAGCGGAGGCGACTATTCTCCACGAAGCTTTCCTCTTTTCTAGTTTCTTCTTCTTCTCGTTTTGCATCTCTACAAACCCTAGATCTCTCTTACAAGTGATTGACTTGAGCGTCGGAGTGGCTGCACCGGTAAAGCCAGCCAACCCCTAACTTGTTCTACTTCTCAGGCCATCGGATCTCATGAATTTGGGAAGCGATCTAGCTTTCTGGAGAGGAGGAGCCCTAGCAAGCAAAAAGAGATACCATCACTAGCTATATCCTAGTTATGTTTTCTTGTGAGCAAAAGTTTTTTTTCTTCAATGAATTGAGTTGACTTTCTTTTCTAATTTTTTGGTGCATGAATCTAACTATATCACTGTAGACTACTAATATATGTAGACCTCACCTTGGCAAAGGGAGATTGTTTTGCTTTTAAATCCTAGCTTATTGTTAGAAATCTATGTAACCTTTCATTTTGTAAACTTTCATAGCGATAGTTGGAACGAAGTCACAATTACTAACATTTTTTACTCCATCTCCCTATTAAATGAGTAGAGTTTTGGGGGTCAACTACTAAATGACATGTAGAATTGGGCATGCAATTCTCATGGTTGAGTTTTTTCTTTCTTTTTCTTTAATGATTCCTATAACACTAAATTTTAAAAGTTGACCAACAGCATTTAAGCAGGTCCTTGTGAATGTGATCTATGTTCCTTGTGTCATTTTTTCCTCAAAATTTGAAGAGGCTTGAGATATTCCTTGTTTTTTTTTCTAAATTATTGTAATACTTGTGATAGAAAGAATTTTTTTTAATAAGGTGGTGATTTAGCGCAAATGGTGAAAAAAAATTGTTTGTTGATATATTGGAGTGAAATCAAACTTTGGGTCGAAGCTTGATATCATTTGGGGTTGAGTTGGCTTAATTTCCTAATTTGTTGGTGCATGAACCCAACCATATCCCTCTGTTACCAATACATGTAGAACTTGAGAGCATACATTGATTCAGCACACACCATTATCCTTCCCTTCCATATTTATTAAATTTAAACTATCTATAGAACAACTGCATCTTATTACATCCATATTCATATTATCGGGTCAGTTCACAAGTGTTAAACAAATAACTTATTTTACTTTCGTGTATTAGAGGAGTGAGATATGGAACTACTAAAAGAAAGAAATTATTGTTAATCTTCTACTTGATTGGTGTTGATTCTCCTACTCTATTTGATCTTTTTTTTTGGAATTCGCTATGTACAAAACTTAGTACATTATCACATTGATTATGTCAATGCAAGACTCGTTGCTTCTCCATATTCTTCAAAATAAATCGCATTCTAAGAGCACTACAGCTTGAGCTGCTAAAACTTTTTTCCAACTGATCTGTTAATTTAGCACTTTTTCATGGATGACCATCAGTTTTTCTCAGAAATGGTATCTCTCGTTTCCTGGGTGTTGTTTGATGAGAAAACAGTCAGTTGAGTGTAAGGAGTGTCTTCGTTTCGGATGTCGCTGCTAGGATTAGCATTGAAGCAGGGGCCACACTTGGGACGGACAAATTTGCTCTAATTTCATTTTTTTCCCTCTAATTCATGGCCTCCACACTGTTTGAAATACTTCCTTCTCATCTCTTCAAGTTTTCTTTGTTGATAGACTATATAGAGACTCAAAATGCATTGTAGTAAAATGATGACACCGCTGCAACCACCTGCAAGGTTATACATACATGTCAACTTTATGTTATGAGTATTTTTATGTTCTTGTTTTTCTTAAGTGGACAGGGACAAATGACTAATCTCTCAGGAAAAGAGTCTTACCTATTGCCCACCTTCACTGCTAAGGGAAGTTTCTGAGACTGCTGGGATGCATGTTCCACTGTAACTACCGGGCAGGTTCTGGCAGATGTCATCTGAGCATGGATTTGATTGCAGATTGCATTCGTTGATGTCTAAAATTGAAGGGCAAAAACTACAGTATTAGGCACTGTTTCAGTAAGATAGTTCGTGAGAGATTCGTGGGTATGAAAGTTTGGCAGCAACTGAGTCCGGAGCAGGAGCCATTGGCGATGCTCTGTTCTTCCTGACACAGGGACACACAACCACTGATATAGCTATTGTTATTTCCATTGTATGCGAGTATGTAGGCAAGGGTATCGCAGCCGATGACAGTGAACATGTTGTAAGAGACATTGTTGTAATCCATACCCAACGACCAGTCTGTAAGAGACATTGTTGTAATTTGAATTGAGCATGCGCACTTGGCCCATAGTCAACGAAATATTGAGGACCTCAACATTGCCAGAGAATGGCTTCTTGAGGCCACTTTTCATGGTGTTGCAGGTTAGATTGAAGCCTCTTCCCAAGGAACAGTTAGCGCCGCTGCCAGTTTTGGTTCTTTTGCAGATATAATCTTGCCTTTCCCCGTCCCAGGAACAGTTATCGCCGATGGTGTCGATGCCGAAGGGGTAAGTGATCTCCACGTCGCCACATTTCCTTTGGCATTTGTCATCAGGCACAGCAGATGCAACTGCGAGCAGCAGCAGCATTTGGGGGAGGAGCAGAGACATGGCGGGTGCTGCAGCACCTGAATGCATAGCTTTCTAATTAGCTGATCAATAAGCCAATACCATCCTCATTATATAACATGCTCACTGAACTCCATGTCTCAGTGGGATGGATTGATCGCTAATATATAAAATTTATCATCATAAAATTTGAGAATTAAATCCTGACTAATAATTATGTTTATGTTCTTTTTTATGTATTGATCACTGTTCAAACTAACTAAATTAATTCTCTTAATTTATTTTTTTCATATTAATCCTAAAATAAATTAATAAAAATATTAAAAATAAATATTTCATCTTTTATCAACATCAAATTGACTAAACTCCACGAATAAACAAATACTCTCATTTACCATTGTCATTCCAAACACAACAACAAGATTGTAACCATTCACATAATGCAACGTAGACATTGATCACATGTCGACTCGGCTCGAACCGGCGATCCACTAAACCAGACATACACATTAAAAAAATAAAAATAAAGTCAAGTCATGCTTTTCATATAATGGTTTAAGAAATTGCACAAAGAATACTTTGTGTTAAAGCAGTCTTAGACTGATTTGATAAGTCAAGTCAAGTCATCCTTCTAGTACATGGTTTCAGAAATTACAGAAACCATTTAATCCATGGTAATCGAGTTTGAAAATATAGTTATGCTTAATATATATAGCGATTATGCTAATCAATCGTTACAGTATATATATATATTTGATTTGGTAAATAAGTAATTAGAGAGCATATTAAGCATAACTATATTTTGATAATATATTATCATGCCCAATCAACTTTATCACAATGCTCGTCCTTGTTGTTTTTTTTAATAGACCTAGCTGATCTCACCACATTGCTCCTTCTTATCTTCTTACTCTTTATACTTGCAGTTAAAGTGACTTTGTGCCATTGCACCTTAATTGTTGTCAACCACATCATGATCAGAAAGTACTTTTTGAAAAAATATATTTCAACTTGATATCTTTAGGTGCCAATCACATCTTTATCTGGCATATTCAATTATCGAGCATAACTCGTGCTACCACTAAGCATTTGATGAGCATCTGATGCAAGATCTCCCCCACCATTTTGTAGTATCCACGCTGTTGCTTGAACTTTATCAAAGTAACCAAAGGCACTTTAGTATATATATATCAAACTGTTGCACTCTCTAATTCTTCTTTATCAATGCATAAATAACTAATTTGTTGCACTCTCTAATTCTTCTTTTGTAAAGATACTAAAGGCAAGAATTTGTTTTCTCATCTCTTCCAATAATTGCATGCCTCCATGTTCACTGAAATACCTTCTCCTAGACCAGGTAATTGATTTCTTATAAATCATAGTGGTTCATCTAAAAATAAGACCTAATAATTTAACTCTTTTAGTGGTGTGAACGATGATGCACATTTCTTCTAACAAGACAAAACAACATTATTTTATAATATGATTTTACTGGTTTATATATGTGATTGATCTATTACATATTCTTTTATCAATATCCCTTTGAGTATAATAACAGCAATAATTAAATCTTATCTTATTATACGGAGTCGATTATATAGATACTTTTATGTTATTGAGCTCTATCTCTTACTATATTATTATCTATATTTAAATAAATTTTATTTTATTTTATTGTTACTAATCAAGTTTTTATTTTATATTTCTCTTCCTCATTTGATATGTGTATTTGTCATAATTTCACATCGTCTTGCTGGAGTATTTATTGATTATCTAAATACATGCCCCTACCATCTCAAACGTGTCTCTCAGAGTTTTTCCTTAATAGATGCTACTCCGACTTTCTTTCTAATGCTCTCATTTCTTATTTTGCACATCCTCGTATGTCCACACATCCACCTTAACATTCTCATCTCTACAATTCTAATCTTCTGCTCATGTGCTCGAGTCATAGCCTAATATTCAGCTTCATATAACATAGCAGGTTTAACTGTCGTTTTGTAGAACTTTTCTTTAAATTTTAGAGGTATTTTACGATCACATAAAATACCCGACACTCTCCTCCATTTTAACCATCATACTTGTATTCTATGTAAGATATCTCTCTCAATCCCTCCATCGTTTTACAAAAATATCTTAAATATTTAAATATCTTAGTTCCACACAACTTGTTATCTTTTATCTTAACAATTATCTCATTACATCTAATATTGTTAAACTTAAATTTTATATATTCTGTCTTTACTCTATTAAGTCTAAAACCTTTAACTTCTAGTGTTTCCCGCCAAGATTCTAAATTAGCATTTACTTCTTCACATATCTCATCTACCAAAATAATATCATCTGCAAATAGCATGCACTATAGTATTGTGTCTTGAATGTATCCATTGAGTTCGTCCATGATTAGTATAAAAAGATAGAGACTTAGAATTAATCATTAATGTAATCTTATCTTTATTAAAAATACTTCAATTAATCCGCCTGAAATCTTCACTTTGGTCGTTACATTCTTATACATATCCTTAATTAGATCAATATATGTTATGCTAACACCTCTCTTTTCTAAAATTCTCCCTATAATTTCTTTTGGGACTCTATCATAAGTTTTTTCTAAATCAATGAATATCATGTGTAAATTTTGTTTTTGCTCCCGATACTTTTCAATTAGTTGCCTAAGAAGATGTATAACTTTTATTGTCAACCTTTCAAGCTGAACCCAAATTGATTTTCGATCACCGTGGTCTCCTTCCTTAATCTTTTTTCTATTACACTTTCCTAAAGTTTAATGGTATGACTCATTAGTTTAATACCCCTATAGTTTGCATAATTTTGTAAGTCTCCATTGTTCTTATTTAAAGGAACTAGAGTACTTACCCTCCATGGATCAGATATTTTTTTCGTTTTTAATATCATGTTAAATAATTTTATAAGTCATTCATTACCTTGTTTTCCTAGGTACTTCCATACCTCTATCGAGATATCATCGGGTCCAACGATTTTTTCATTATGCATTCTATTTAAAGCTATTCTACTTCTGAAATTTGAATTTTACAATAAAAATTTAAATTTCTATACTCATTTGACCTACTTAAATTACCTAAGTTAAGTTAGTCACCTAAACTTTCATTAAAAAGTTGATGAAATACCTATTCCACCGCTCTTTTATTTCTCTATTGTTTACTAGTGCCCTATTACATTTATCTTTAATACATTTTATTTGGGTAAGATCTCTTGTCTTTCTTTCTCTCGTTTTAGCTATTCTATAAATGTCTCTTTCCCCTTTTTTTATATTCAATTTTCGATATAATCGTTCAAAAGTTTCATTCTTTGTTTCATTCACTACTTTCTTGGCTAATATATATTTTTTTAAATTTTTTTTATTCTTACAGACATAATTTTTTATAAACTGTTCGTTTTTCCTTCACTTTCTCCTGTACTTTCTCATTCCACCATCAAAATTTCTTACTTGGTGGTGCATACCCCTTTGACTCACCAAGTATACTCTTAGCTATTATTTTCAATTTTGATATTATCTTATCCCATGTCGTATTAGGGTCATCATATATTTTCCTTAATGTTTGTACTCCTTCGACCTTCTCTTTAAATATGTTTTGCTTCCCATCCTTTAACTTCCACCACTTAATTCTAGGAGTCGTATATATTATTTTTCTATTGATACTATGTATGAGGTTTATATCCAACGCTATTAACCTATGTTGGGTAGTTAAGCTTTTTCTAGGGATGACTTTGCAATCTTTACAAATATTTCTTTCTCTTTTCCTAACCATAATAAAGTTAATTTGCGATTTATTATTTCCGCTTTTAAACATTACTACGTTTTTTTCTCTTTTCTTAAAATATGTATTAGCTAATATAAGGTCATATTAATAATAATAAAACAAGATAAAATTTATTTAAATATAAATGATGCTATAGTATGGGATAGAGCGTAGAAGCATCCATATGACTCCACCTAGGGGGATAAGGCTTGGTTATTGGTATAACATAATAAAACATCAAAGTATTTGCTTTCATGCCATCCCATCGCATCTCCATGATCTCCCTTGAATTACATTCATTCATCATATAATAAATATTCAATATCATCATTCCAAAACCAAAGGGAAATTAGAAGGGTATCATTAAGGAAAAAGAGTCGGACTATAAAAATTCCCTTGCCCATTCCCTGTATTCCTACCTGGGGCTTTCCCTTCTTGGTCTCACTGATTGCACTTTATATGGTTCTTCTTCTCCTCTTCTTCTCTTTGTTTTTTTTTGTTCGTAATGATTTTATTTTGCCCCTTACTAGTTTGGTTTGGGAATCTGGAAGAACAAATTCTAGCACCTTCTCCTATTTCTTCTTCTTCCTCTTTTTCTGTCTCTTACTCTACCTCTTGGAAGTTGGACCCCAAAAATTCCAATGAACTATCTTTCCTTATTCAGGGAGGTGTTCTCATGGTCATGAGGCTTAAACCTGAATTTTCCTTCGCCCTCTGCATTTCTTGTTTCCCTGCTGATGCATCTTTCCTTTTTAGACGTCTCTCTATACTGTTTTCTTTTTTAGACCTCCGTCTATACTACCATCAAATGACCGTTTTTTATTCTTTTTTTTTGGAGCTTTATTTCACAAAAGGGGTTCTAGGTAAGAAAGAGGTGCATAACACAATACAGATTCTTCTTTTCTTTCCATCAGCTAGCTCATCAAATTATTATTTTTCTTTGTCATTCCTACAAATGAAGGAAACAACTAGGGGAAGAAAGAGAGGCAAGGAAATGCTACAGGAAAAAATTGTAAAATATTTTTCATCTGATTCTTTCCTTTAACGAAAGGAAAGAGGGAAAAAATTAAAACTTTATTTGTCAAAGGTAAAAAAAACATAAATCAAATATAGATTTGAAAAGAATTTTTGAAAAATATTTTTCAAGCTGAAATGAGATTTCCGCTTAAATCAGATGAATGCAATATAGTGGAAAATTGAGAAGATTTTTTTAGTTATTTCCTTCGCTCAAACTTTTTAAGTCAAAGGAAACTGAGGAAAAATGTCATTGTAGAAATATTTTTGCCACCTTATTTCTTTCCTTGTTTCATTCTCTCATTGGAAACACACTTTGCTTGTAGGAAACACACAGTTAAGCTTATTCATATTTGGTTATTTTCTATTTGCCTTCTTACTTATTTAAAATATTTAGTTTCTACTGAAGATCACCCTTTTACTTTAAACTGAACCATTCTTGATTTCTATTAAACATACATCTTTTACTTGTAAGCTTTTGATGTCTTCCTCCCACAATCATCAATTAACTGCTTAATTTGTTTATATTTCAGTATAGTTGTCACCTTTCCTGAAGAAAGGAATTTTCATACTTGCTGAAATTAATGAATGGTATCACATGTCAGGTGTGATATAGCAACAACTTCCAGCGGCTATTTTGTTTGGCTGGGTTTCGCCACCTGATAATCTCGCTTTTTTTTATGTTGATCTCTTGGCAACAAAGCAGATTGACAATAAGATTATTGAGAGTGGGTTTTGTTTTATTTATTCAATGAGTGAGTGCTACCATCTTCCTTCACATTGATTATTTTGTAGAGTAGGAAATTGACTCCACTGGCTGCTATTCAAGTAAATATTGGATCAGTTGAATACACTGAGCTCACCTTGTCATATGTTTTGCTACTATGTGCCTAGGTTCAACTAGATTACTCATTGACGGATCTAATTGAGACAGCACTCAGAATTGGTTCTGTCGTGCATTTTGCATATCAGAAATAGTTATGAATGCAGCGTGCCAACATTAGTGAGGAGGAATGCAGCGGTACTCTGTTACTGGTGGTGGCAGTGGAGTTAGTAGCAATGCTATTGGCGGGGCATCTTCAAGAGATAATACCAGGGTAGAATCTTCTTATTCAGCATCCAGCTTCTCGAACTCGAGGTGATATACCTACCCTTTATGTTCCTCAGTTAGGCCTTCTCTTTTAAACAAAAAAGCTACTCTTCATCCTTGCTGATAGGCTATATATGTGAAGAATTTTTGTTTTGTTTTTCTTTTTAGCTTATAAGTTGTATTCCTAAGGAAGTGACTTATACAGCATGATTTTGTAGTTGTCAGCAGGCAATTATAAAACCACCATACTCGAGTTATCTGATAAACACCACAAAAATGGGGAAAAGAAAGGTAGTAGTAAATCAACATACTTTATTTAGAAAATGTGGCAAGTCCTCCAAGCATTTGCTGAACATGAAACAAACATCATTTTCCTGAGAAGTATGTGGTTATGATGCTTTATTCAACCTTTTACTTTCATCTCCTAATTAGAATCTTGTACCTACAATCACATTGTAGTGCTACTTATAATGGATGTTTCCTTGTTGGACAAAGGCTTGAATGATGTGTGCAGGCATCTAGATAACGAAGCAAGTGTTATTGCTTGCAATAAATTATGCATACTGAGAATCATTTAACTCCATTGTGAATATATATATATATATTAAAGAACAAAACTTATCATATTTTACGTTGCAACCAAGTAAAAAAAAAAATAACAACGTGACATAAAATTCAATATTGATGACAATCAATTCAAATTACAAGAAAACTTATATATAGTTTGTGATTAGTGTCATGCTACAATATCAAAGTATGGATGATATAACTAATATTAGATGAAGCACCAACAAAAGAAATCAGGATTTTCTTACACACACTCACTTGAACTGCCTAAGGAGATTGCCTTCATCATTTTTTAAAAGGGCCTCCTAACAAGGGCTGCTAGCCACTAGGCGAGTTGCCCCTTGATGAAACTACTTAGGCCTCTTAAGCTGCTTTTTAAAACTATATATGTAGGTATGCATTGTGTTTGAACTTGTTGAATCTGATGCATGAGATTATACAAGATACATTCATTGACATGGTAATATCTATTGTCTCATCCACTCAATTTCTGTTGTCATATCTACTAGTTCATTCTGATCGGTAGTCATTCATTTAATTATAGAAGCTGAGCTTTACTTTCCAGCTGCATATTATCTGCTCTCAGCCATGCTTAATGTTCTGTCTTGTGATTGCTTCTCCAGGCGACAGTCCCAACTTGCACCATATAAGCTGAAATGTGATAGAGAATCTCTTAATGGCCGGTAAGCTTTATTCTCCACTCAAGTTAAAATATCTTCTGTGATGACGTGGTCCAATTTTTGGTTTTGTTGTAACTGTTGAAGCTAATGAAATTGCAACTTTCTCACATGCTTTATTACCATTTTATCATTACATATTTCTCTCTTTGCTTGATAGTAAGTTTTAATTGTTTTGTCGCTCAAGTTGCTCTGCAAACTAAGAGAACAGTTAACAACGCTCAATGGCTTCCCTAGGCAATTTGTTATCTGAGTTAGACCTCAGCTGTGTTCATATTTTAGGCAAATTGTCATCTGAGTTATAACTTATAGCTGTGTTCATATTTTCTTATAGTTCATATAGCACTCATGTCACATCCTTACATTTTATCATGCTCTTTAGACTTGGTCCCCCTGACTTCTATCCTCAAACTACAAACTGTCCTGAAGAAACACTAACTAGAGAATATCTGCAGTCTGGATACAAAGAGACAGTTGAAGGAATTGAGGTGTGTTTCTGTTAATATCCTTGCTACTGTTTCAATAGTAATTTCTTCTTTTGTTTTAAAGTTTACTTTATGGAGATTATTGTTCTTTCCCAACATATGCAATTTCATTATTTTTTTTTTCTGAACTCATGCTGTTATATTAGATACCATTTTGCTGATTGACTTCTATCTTAGTGCTACTTTCAAGTGTGTGATCAAAGGAAATCATTTCGTCCCTTTATTCTTGTTTTGCTATTACTTTATGCACTTACTGTGGGGGAGAAACAACTAGGGAAAGAGATCATAGGGAAAAAAATCATTGAGAAAGGACTGAAAAATTGGTTTCTTTATAGAGAAGGAAATATTTCTATTTTTTTGTTTTCCATCTGATTAAATTTGTTGATTTGGGAAGAAAGGAAAATTTAAGTTTCAACATTTTATTTGTTGGAAATATAAAAACAATAAAATAAAAATATATTTGATAATAAAAAATAATTTGAAATTTATTAAGGGTGTATTTTAGTTTCATTACGTGTGATCTGGGAAAGTGTTTTTTTGTCCAAATTTGACATAAGTAGTATAGCAGAAAGTTGAGGAAAATCTTTTGCTTTTTTTCCCCCTCTTTTTAGTCCAAAGAAATTTACGCAGAATATTTTTTTTGGTCTTTTGCTTTTCTCATTTTCCACCAAAGGAAATAGAGGGGAAGTGCTATTGGGAAATTATTTTATGACCTTGTTTTTGTTTGCATTTCGTTCCTTAGGAAACACTAAGGTTTAAAATTTCGAGTATATGACCGAAACAATACGGTTTCAGTACAGGATCGTGTCGTGCCGATGCAGTTTTGGTGAAGGTTCAAAATATCGTTCCGTATCGCTCGGTACCGACGAAAAATATCGTTTTGCTCGCTAATCGAAATTGGCACCGGCACACCTAATGTACTACGGCTGCGGAGGCACACGTGCCTCGTGAAGGCCTCGCGGCCGCCACGGAGGCCTCGCGAGGGTCTCGCGACTGCCACAGAGGCCCTCGCGGTCGCTGTGGAGGCCACGCGGTCGCTGCGGAGGCCACGCGAGGGCCTCGCGGTGGCCACATGATGGCCTTGCGGCCACCGCTGAGGCCACCTGTGGGCCTCGCAGCCACCGCGGATGCCATGCGCAAGCCTCGCATTCGCTAGCGGCGCGGATCACAGCGGAAGAAGAATAGTTTAATTAAAAAAACTTACGTTAATAATTTTAATCAACTCTCGGCTATAATTGGGATAATTTAAATAACTTTAATTAAACCTTAATAAAATTATCCTATTAATTTAATATATATATTTTTTATTTTTTTAAATATTTAGATTATTTTTTATGTATAAATATTGAAATCATATCGGCACGACACGATACGTTACGATACCGAAATCGTATTGTTCCAGTCCAGGACCGAAACTTCGATACGGATCGAGATTTTAAACCTTGGTTTCAGTACTTTTTAAAATATAAAATATATTTATTAAAAATATTTTTATTAACATTTGATCATTATAGATGCTTATTATTAAGTTAAATTTGAGATGTTGAATGCTAAGTTTAAGTTTGATTCTTCTTGAGTAAAAGTTGATTTAGATTAATTAAAGTCCATTAAGAAGGTTTAATTTATATTTAATTTAGATACATTTTGATTAGTTTAAAATTAAATCTAATTTATATATAAAATGATTTAGTTTATTAGATGCTTAAATCTCTTATTAGTGGTAATAAGAGGTTTGATTTTTTCTCTATTTACCTTTAAGAGGTATTTTTTTCTTTATTTATTTTAATGGAGGAAAAACAATAATGAATGAAAGAGAAAAAAAATTAATAAGGAAGAAATAAAATTAAAGGATAAAAGAGAAAAAAAAATTAAGAAGGAGAAATTTAATAGGGAAAAAGAAATAGCGGTTTAAAAAATAAAAAAGTCAACCTCTAAAATAAAAATAAAAATAATTAAATAAAAATAAAAAATAAATAAAAATGTAAAAATAAAAAAATATCGAGGAAAAACAAATCACCGTCGCTAGTGCCACGACCTTGCTGAGGCTGTCGCGAGGTTAGGGCACCCTCCGCGCCCCTACGGAGGTTGCTGCGGAACCCTTTGTGCCCCCGCGGGGCCGTGGTACCCATTGCGACCGCGAGGCCGTCGTGGTGCCATTATGGTGTCGGTCGGTGGGCGGAACCATAAATTCCGCCTGTACCGACTAGCACGCCACTAGATTTAAAACCATGGGAAACACTATTGAAGTTTGCTTAGTTCGGGATGAAGGTTCAACAAAACAAATGACTTACATATCTCAGTTTTTATATTATTTGTGTTATATAGTCTAAGTTGATTTGTGCTGTCATTAATTTATGTCTTATATCATCTTTGCTATTACTCAGACACTTGTACAGTGTTGATTTTGTGAAAAAAGGAATGTTGAAGGGTATATTTAATTCCTTTTTGATGAAAATTTTGCGTGCGATGCTGCCATGCTGCTACAACTATACAATCTGCAAAATGGTCTTGGCAAAGTGTAAATCCTTTAGTCCTATATAAAAGAGTGAAATGTTATAAAGTTGTATTTGATTTATTGATAATATAAATTATTTTTGATACAAAACAAAATTTAGAATTTTTTATTTCGTAGTATTCATGTATGCCTCTTAGATATAGATGTAAGTTTTTTAAATTTTTGTATATGTTTTATTGTGTTATTCAATAATTGTTAATTATTTTAATATTTCATACATTTTTTTTTCATCGATGCCAATACTGCCAACCATAGTGCAAACAAGACTAAATTTTTATTGTGTTAGCATATGACTTGTATGTGTAGACGAATATTTCTTTTGCAAGTGATAAACTCTTTCAATATTAATTATATGCATGTTGCTAACAAATATTACTTTATTATTATATTGTGTGTCACATTGTATCATTAGCATGTCTTTTTTTCTATGAGAAATTATCAATTGAATGTATTCATTGATATAATTTGTTAGAAATAAGCTACTCATTTTTTATCAATATATTGCATATGCTATATATAACATACTGCATTATGCCATCAGAGCATATGCACTATGTTATAGGTAAACCATTTGCCACCTAGAAACACCTTTTTACTTTAGTTACACAACTTACATGGAAGCTAAATCACAAAGTCACAACCTCTTAAATTATCTATCCAACTACAACAAGAATATAATCAAAAGGCATATTCCTTAATGATCAATCATTGAGGTCAAATTGAATACAAGGGCAACAATTGTGGTTTGTCTCTCCAAGCTGTTGTGTAGATTATTAGTAATACTGATACCAATACTGCAAACCATAGTGCTAACTACTAAACTAAGATTTTAACCTATTAGCATGTAACTTGTATGTGTAGACTTAAATATTTCTTTCACAAGCGCTTAACTTTCGATATTAATTATATGTACGTTGCTAATGTCATTAATTCTATCTTAATATTTATATGAAATCATCGGATTGATTGATTCATGATTTAAAATCTCGAGCCGGATCGGAGTTTCGGTTTATGATCGGAATGATATGGTTTTGGTACCGTATCATGACACGATATGATTTTGGTATTTTTTAAATATAAAATATATTAATTAAAATTAAAAAAATTTAATCTAAATATTATTATTTTTTTAAAAAGAATATGGGATTGGGACTCTCCCATATGATAAATAAATAAAAATTTTATTATATATTTTCGGAATTAAAATAAATTATATATATATATATAATGGGATAATTTTTGTAGGGTTTGATTAAGCAGATTATCCCTATTATAGATAGGAACGGTAAATTTTGCCTGTTTCTCCTGGCATGGTATGAAATTTTAAACCATGGATTGATTAATATAATTTATTAGGTATGTTTTTAACACCAATTGCGTATGCTATAGCATACTGCATTATGCCCTCAGAGCATATGCACTATGTTGAGGGTAAACCATTTGCCACCTTAAAACACCTTCTAACTTTAGTTTCAGAACTTACACGGAAGCCAAATCACAAAGTCACAACTTCTTAAATTATCTATCCAATTAAAACAAGAATATAATCAAAAGGCATATACCTCAATCATTGAGATCAAAATGAATATAAGAGTAACAACTGTTGTTTGTCTCTCCAAGCTGTTGTATGGATGACCAGTATTAGTATTACTGATATGATTTGTGATTATTGTCCTCGTCCTCTTTATTTTAAGTATGTTGAAGCTTTGAAAAAAGAATCAGATACAAGGTTGAGCCACCTTTGTATTTGTAGGGCCTTCTGTTGAACCTTTTCCTTGACTGAATTGGTTGGGTATTGATGGAATTTATTGAACTATGTAGTTTATACACTTTGAATGGCTAAGAAAATGCCTTCGAAACGAAAAAAAAAAATCAATCAATCAATTAAAGTCCTTGGTGGCTTTAAACATCCTACTTTAGCTATCTGTTATGTTTAGAATTTGAACAACCTATCTTAGGCATCTTACTAACTTCTTTTGAGGTTCTAAAACAATCATTTTTAGTTTTATTTTTATACTCATTCAGTAGGTTATATGTAATAACTAATCCAATTGGTTTACAATTTCAAATTCTGTGGTACTTTACTTTTTCCTTTTAGAATACAGTAATGCATGTCATACCCTTGTTCTTTATTGTATATATCAAGAAATCTGCACCCATACTATTCATTGATATCACTATAGGAATACACCTTTATTAGTTAAAAATACTAAAAAGCTTTTGTTTTAATAACAAGCTTTTACAAGAACATCTTGCCAGTTAATATTGATTTATCCTTTCTACATTAAATGAATGCTGAGTTATCCAGAACTACATGCTAGAAATCTATTACCACTTGGTCTTTTGTAATTACTTTTGCACGTTATCCCTATTTCTCTCAAGTTTTTTGATCTTCCTCTTTTCATTTTGCCTTCTATTTTTACTGAGCTAATATTTTGTCTCTCTTAATGTGTCAGGAAGCTCGAGAAATTGCATTATCTCAAGGTTTCAGCTTCTCAAAACCCGAGTCCATCTTAAAGTTGAAAGAGGTGAAGCTTGAATTCTAATTTTATTTTTTTGCCAACTTTCTCAATGCTTTCAGTATTTATGTGTGGTCAGATAGTGGTCCTCGAGTTGTGAGTGGTCATATTTTCCATTTTTCTGGAATGTTGCATGCAAATTTAATTTTAATGATGAAATTAAATGTTTCCTAAGATTTTCAATCTTCTAGATTCTTGGGTTACTAAATTCTCAAAAACTGACTACTATGAGATTTCTAGAGACCTTAGCTATTCTGCATTGGTTCTTAAAACTGGATTTTTTTATTAAGAAGGTTTATTAATACATTGAAACAATACCATTTTTATATACTTGACCACAAGTAAATATCACAACTCGGGAAATACAATATTTTAATTTAACTCAGCAAGTCAAAAGATACTAAACTTCTAAATACCTAAAGTAGAACAGTTACTAAAATAGAATTGTTCTAAATTCAATTACAATTCAAAATGATTTCTTTTGCATCATTCTACCACATTGAGGAGAACTTGACCCTAGGTGCCAACATCTTCAATTGAGTTGTCATTTCCAATGTGCATGAAATAGCAATAACATCTCCTAAATTGTATCCTTCAAGTATCATAATTGTTTCATTATTGTGAAATTAGTTTCCCTTGTTCCTCCTTTTTAGCCCTCCTTATTAATTAAAAATATTGTTTGATTATAAGGTGAGGATGATTTACATGTTTTTATAGCAATCATGAGGCATCAAAGTGATACTGCAAACCATAGCCCCAAAGCTCAACTTGTGAAAAAGTTGATATACAAGGATGCAACAATGTTAATTTACAATGATTAAGACTTAAATTTCTCCTAATAAATTAGCATATCCTTTAATTCAAAAATTAAAATAGTAGTCAAATAAATTCATAATTAAATAAATAAGCATTAAAATTATTTTTCTTGCAATATGAACAAATAAATTCTACATGACTAAGTACATGATATTTGAGATTGAATTTTAGTTTGTCATATCACTGTACTTTTTAATAATCATCATTTATTACAATCAATTTCCTTGTATCTATATGTATCACTTTATATGAGAATTTTAGTTTGTCATATCACTGTACTTTTTAATAATCATCATTTATTACAATCAATTTCCTTGTATCTATATGTA
>JBBUKS010000078.1:111541-126226 GCA_038050645.1 Hedychium gardnerianum | reverse complement strand
TTTTGTTTCTTGTACACACAAAATACTAATTCTTCTCCTAATCATCGCATCTACTACCTCCATTGATTTACCAGTGAAGGTTCCTATATTCCATGTTCCAAATCGTAGACTATTAATTTTCTTATAATATTTATTCTTATTCAACCTATGGTGTGAGAACTCTTGCATATTTAACACTACACCCAAGTTCTCATGGAGATATATCGATTCTTGCTTATACGTTACCCTGTAACGCAAACTCTTGCATATTTAGCACTACACCCGAGTTCTTACGGAGATGTAGTGGTCCTTGCAGAGACGTTACCGTTGGACCCTGCAACGCGTTTCTTATGGGGAACATCTTAATATTAACACAATAGTTTAATGGATCCATTCATTGAAATTTGTCATAGTTTAACGCTGACTGACAATCTAACGCAATCCTCCCCCTTTATCCGGGCTTGGGACCGGCCATGACTGGTTCGTCATGGACGGAGTTCTTAGTAGAGTAAAAATAAAATATATAAAATTTAACGATATTAGACGTAATAAGACAATTATTAAGATAGGAGATGACGAGTTGTCTGTAATTGAGAGCTTTAAGTATTTAGGATTATTTTTGCAAAAGGATAGAAGGGTTGAGAGATGTCATACATATAATACAAGCATGATGGTTGAGATGGAGGAGAGCGTTAGGTGTTCTTTATGATCGTAAAGTATCTCTAAAATATAAAGAGAAGTTTTACAAAACGGCGGTTAGACCTACTATGTTATATGAAGTTAAATGTTGGGTTATGACTCAAGCACATGAGAGTCGCAGAGATGAGGATGTTAAAGTGGATATGCGGACATACGAGGATGAACAAAATAAGAAATGAGAACATTAGAGAGAAAGTCGGGTTGCACCTATTGAGGGAAAACTTCGAGAAACACGTTTAAGATTGTACGAACATATACTTTCCAATAAATGCTCCAGTTAGACGATATGAAATTATGATAAATACACATATTAAATGAGCAAGAGGAACACCAAAGAAGACTTGGTTAGCAATAATAAATAAGATAAAATTTATTTAAATATAAATGATGATATAATAGACGATAAAGTTCAATAACGTAGAATGATCCATATAACTAACCCCACCTAGTGGGATAAGACTTGGTTGTTATTTTAGTTTTTCTTATGTTTTATTCTTTCTCTTGCCTAGTTTGATCTAGCTGACATGAAAGCGTTGTGTATTTTTTTTTGTTTTGCAGACGGGCATCACTCCTCAATGTATCCGCCGGCAAGCAGTGGTAATAAAACATATATGTAAGCTCTTTCCAATGTGTAGGGTAAGTTCCCTTTGGCTTGTTTACATAATGGAATGCTGTTATTGGTGATGATTAATATTTTTTCATTTTATTTTTCTAGCAACTCCACTCGTTCAACTTAGCATTCTCTTATCCTTGGTCTCTGCTGCATTGACCTTTTTTTTTTGTGTTGTGTGTTGCTTCGAACCCAATATCTTTAATCCATAAAATATGGTGGATAGTAAGTCAACAATCAAGATTTTTTCTTGTGACTCCAAGTGATCATTTACATAGGGATGGATGGAAATAAAGCTGCATATCCATATCAGATACTAGATGACATTTTTATTAGTTGTAAAGTGATTTATTTGAATGGACGAAAATATTGTTCATAATTTGGCTCACTTTCTTTTTATGATTTTGCAGAATGTATGTTTTCTTAACCGCAAGCAAAAAAAATTTCATTAACGACCAATATTTGCTATTTTATCCCAGATACTGTGTTTTAGTTCACAAATAAGTGATCTTTGCTGCCTTGCCTAAGAAATGGTTTCTATCTGTGTATTAACTGACTCTATCTTGTTTCTGATTATTTCTGTTGAAATGATTTGAGCAAATAAAAATGCCTGATGATGTTTTATTTGATTTTCAGGTGAACCCAGATAAAATAAAAGATCGATCAAATAACATGTATGACCAAATATGCAATGCACGCTTACCTAGAGGGCTGGATCCACATTCTGTTCCTCCTGAAGAGCTTGCTGCTTCTTTAGGGTAACTTTTACTTGCCTATAAATTCTAGTTTTATTTGCATTTTTTATTCTTGTTTTATAGGAATATCTACCATGGGAAAAATTATGTTATAAAGTTTACTTGGATTTTTAAAAATCATATCAATAATGCTTTATCAGAGAGTCCTTGTACGTATTAAATCTTGGCACACGACTGCTGCATGATCTTGTCTTTTTGCATGCTCGAAATGATCTTAATTTATCTAACTTCAAATACCTGCACCCAGTAAATGGTTGAGCATTGTTGAGTTGGCACTTTCACTATTTTTCTGTAATAACTGTTGGGTATTGTCTGCATTCCAAACAGGTACATGGTACAATTGTTGAATCTGATTGCTCCAAATTTGGTAGCTCCTGTTCTTCATAATTCAGGTTTTGCGGTATGCCATATTTTTTATTCTAACTACCAATAAGTATTGCCAAGGTATAGGAATTATATAGATCAACAATGAGGTCTAATTAACTTTATTCTGGTGTCATGATTCAAATCTGGGAACTGGTTAACTTCTTTTTTTTTTTAATTTTAGCTAACATTGGATAACTTGTATATGATTTTTTATTTTCTTTTTCAAAGTTAAATTTATGCCTGAAATACTAATTACCTTGCTTCAGAATGTCTTGGGATTTATTTTTATTAAGCTAAGTGGGTCCAATTTCCTAGGGGGAAGCAAAATAGCTAGGGAAATAAAGGAGGGAGTGGAAATTTTTTGGAAGAAATGGATAAGAAAGATTTCCATAGTTTGTGAGGAAAGAAAGAGGAAGGGAAGGTTTAAATTTATAAAAATTATTTGTTTTAAATCAAAAAATTAATTAAGTTAATGTATTTTAAGAAAAAGTGAGTCATTTTTGTGTACAGAATTGCTTCGACCTGATTTGGGGAGAAGTAATATGTGAACAAGCTAGCAGAAATCGCCAGAAATAACTCTTATGAACACTTTCCTAGGCTCATTTCCATCCTTTCCTCTGTAGAAAACAAAGAAACAATTTCCATCACGTATTTTTGGTTAGTTCGGATGTTGTAGCATATTTGCAGATGCATATTAGTACTCTCTTTTCTGCTGGCCCAAAGAAGTAAATGAGAACACTTTCTTTAGCCAATATTAGTTTGGATGCCTTTTACAGGGTTCCTGTTCACGGATATGGCAGCGAGACTCCTATTGGGATGCTCGCCCATCCTCACAGAGGTACTACATTTCAAGGAGTTTTCAATTCCATATTAAAATATCTAACACGACTGAGTTCTAATATGCAGCAAGGAATATCCACTTTTCATACCACGTCAGAATTTCTGCTCTTCAGGCGGAGAATCCTGGTCTGATAGAAGCTCCTTGAACTTTGGTGTCGCTTCAGTAGAATCGGAAAGAAGACCGCATTTAGAGAGTTCCAGAAATAGTAGCTTCAACTATTTCCTTGCCTCTACGCATTCCCTTGAAAATCACACGGATTTGCAGAAAGGAATTTCGCTGCTCAAGAAAAGTGTGGCGTGCATTACAGCATACTCCTGCAATTCCTTAGGTCTAGATATACCTTCAGAAGCTTCTACTTTTGAAGCCTTTGGTAAATTGTTGCTCATTCTATCTTCTTCAAAGGAATTACAGTCGATCAGAAACTCTTCGAAGACAGCAAGCTCAAGGTGTGGCTTTTTGCACTGATTTTTTAATTTTTAATTTTATTTTGTGACTATGGATAGTTGGTTATACAAATATATTCACTATCTCCTATTTATGCAGCTTACTGGACGAACTTTGCTATTGTTGCCTTGAGAATATGCAGTAACTAAGTTATTCGATACTGACATGCAGTCTAAAACTGATTAGTGATGCAAGCTTGGGTCATAGATTTTTTTTCAAATAGATTGGAGTATCATAACTTTAAGTAAAGATAATGCTGGTTTCGAACCTTTTTTTTTTGTTGGTAATTTCAGCAATTTGCATAGCTCATAGGATTCTTGGACGTCCAATTTCTCGGCTAATACTGCACTGATCTTTTGTCGGTTTAAACCAACGTACAAATTGCCTGAGTCGGCCAAATATGAGTAAATCAAGAGTTGGAAATCTCGGCTATACTAAACTGATATATTTACATGATAAAGTTCTCTTTTGTCGCTTGAGATGCTTTCTATAATAGTATCTCCATCTTTGCCAAGCTTAGAGTTCATTTCTAGTTAGGGTTTAGTTATAACTAGTTGATTCCTTGATGTTGTTTTGGATTCAACTCGTTGGTATTTTCTTCTTGCAAATTATCACTTCTTGTATAACTTAATGTAATTTTATTGTATTGCAGCACAGAAAAACAAGCTCAGCAGTTGAAGAGATCAGTGTGGAATGTTCGCTCGAGTGGCAGTTCTTCAAATACCCTGGTAGAGAGTGAGCAGACGATATCGGTGATCCCTAGTTGCTTCTAACCTCGCCGCGCTTTACTCGTGCCGTAAATATGACATCTAACAGTTTGTTTTTCTTTGCTGATCAGTCAACTGTCGATGATGACAACCTCCAAAATCCCGATTCGAGTTTTATGTTCACAGCTGTGATGATCGATAAGTCGGAAAGCATTGTGGAAGGGTGGGATATCATCGAGCATAAGGATGCTCCCTCCACCCCCATCAAAGACTGAGGATGTAGAGCATTGGACGCGAGCTATGTTCATAGACGCCACAAAGAAATAGTCGTCGCTTATTCTCACATTGATTGATATATGTAAAGAACATCCGACGCTCCCTTTGCTCGCTCGATTCTCACTCTCGATGTCGATAGTATTCGTTTATTCTCAGATGGATACATGCAAAAGAATGAACAAAAACCTCATATTACGTGCTCATATTCTCTCTTTGATGGCCCTTAAATATGAGACATAGGAGGAATAAGAAAAGAACTGAAAGTGCTCTTATTCTCTTCATTTTTTCCAGTAATCTTGTGCTTTTGTTTCTTGTATCTTATAATTCTCTTTGTGCTTAAATTTTATTTTATAAAAGTTCACCTTTCAAAGATTAAAAGTTATCTGAATGAAGAAAAGAGAGTAAATTTTCAATAATAACTTACTAACAGGCAGTCTGGTGTATAAAATTTCCAGGAATCCCAAGAATCTATTATATGCAATTTTATTTTACATTGTATAAAATTGTTTATGTAATATAAAATATTAAAAGAGATTTTAAAATATATAAAATTTAAATTTAATAATATTAGACGTAATGAGAAATAAAATAAAAAATAAAAATATTAGAGAAAATTTTAGAATAATATTTATTGAGAAAATTTTTTAAAAGATATGTTTGAGATGATACAGATATATCAATAAAATTTATTTAAATGTAAATGATAATATAATAGGAGATAGAATTTAATAATATTAAAATATATATATATATATAATAATAATAATAATAATAATAATAATTATTATTATTATTATTATGTTGGGCATCTCGTTGTGTGGAGCGTTTTTTATTTTATTTTATTTTTATTTTTTAAATTTATTTTTTAGTTTAAAATTATATCAAGATTTTATTTTTAGAATTTAAATTTAAATTATAATATTTAAATTAAAAAAATTAAAAACGATCTTAACAGTATTAAAATAATATATATATATATATATATATATGTATATATCACATCAGTAGTATAATGCTGCTTTAACGCACATCATATTAAAAGGTTGACATGACTTAAAATCTTTTGTTTTTTTATGTATATAGCTGCTTTAGTCGGCTCCACAGTTAAGGCCGTTTGCATTGGGGAAATCTATCACATCAGTAGTATGGTTACAAATTTAGCGTGCGGCATTTTGCATCGGAAAATCTATCATTCTAACGGTCTTTGATTATTTCGTATAAAATAAATTAAAAAATTAAAGTAAATCATCACGTACGAAATTAAAAAATTTCGTATTTCTATCAGATTTATAATCTCGTTTAATTTTATAAATTTATCACGTGATGATTAATTTAACTTAGCGTGCGGCATGCTTATATAAGGAGGAGTGTCTTGGCTTATTGATCATCAAATTAGCAGGCAGCTAGCCATGCATTTAGCAGCAGTAGCGTTGGCAATGTGGTCCCTGCTGCTCTCCCGGCTGCCTGCTGCGGTTGCATCCGCTGTGCCTAACTACAGCTGCCCAACGAAATGCGGCGACGTGGAAATCCCCTACCCCTTCGGCATCGGCGCTGCCTGTTCCTTGGGAAGAGGCTTCAATCTAACCTGCGAGGACGACGACACCATGGAAGGCGGGCTCAAGAAGCCATTCTATCGCAATGTTGAGGTTCGCAATATCTCGCTGGCCATGGGCCAAATACGCATGCTCAACCAACTGTCCTCGGCGTGTTATTATCCAAATAACTCCGTCGTCAGTACTTACTCAGGCAACGACTGGATGTTGGATATGGAAGACAGCCCATATAGGCTCTCCCATCTTCACAACAAGTTCACTGTCATCGGCTGCCATACCCTTGCCTACATACTCGACTGCTACGGGAACAATATCTACCAGAGTGGCTGTGTGTCCATGTGCCGGGACGAACAGAGCCTCACCAATGGCTCCTGCTGTGGCATTGGTTGCTGCCAGACTTGCATCCCCAAGAATCTCAATTTCTATAAAGTCTCGTTCGATAGAGATTTCAGAGACTCAAAAAACTGGGGCTTTGGTCAGTGCAGCTATGCCGCCTTGTTGGAGGCAGAGTGGTTCCGGTTTCAAACGCCTTACATCACGACGAACCAATTACTGATGTTGCAAAATAACAAGGTGCCGGTGGTCGTCGACTGGGCCATCGGCAGCGAGACGTGCGAGGTCGCAAGTCACAACCTCAGCTCTTATGCCTGCATCAGCAATAACAGCGTGTGCGTCGACTCCTCCAATGGCCCTGGCTATCTTTGCAACTGTTCGGAGGGATATCAAGGCAACCCTTACGTCTCCAACGGATGCCAAGGTCTGTCGTCTATACCAATACCAATACCAATACCGATCAATTTAATATTCTGCTTAATTTCAATTGCTGCATGCGATCGATATTGGTGCCTATATAATGTTGTAAGTAGTTTTTATATAATTGTGTGACAGTAGTTTAATTATAGTAATTATTCATTATAATTTGAATGTTAAATTTTAAATTTTGAAAAGTATTTTTACTCGAATTAAATCACGAGATACATAATATATCAAATTAAAACTCGTTCAATAATTTAATTTCAAATTAAAAAAATATCATTTAAATTTTTTTCGGAAGCTTTAAATAATTTTAGTCTTAAAAAAATTACATGAGGTAGCTACAACGAGTAGATTTAGATTGGGAAAAAATGAAAGGGATAATAATGTGAATAAACTATTACTACTGTATAGTAAAAATTAGTTAAATAATTATACATATGATGAGGTATTCTTTTGATAAAAAATCAACTAAAACGTTCTGACTATTTATTCTACTTTCAGTTAATTTCTGCGATGGTGCCTAATTCTGTAGTTTTTGCACTTCAATTTTAGACATCGATGAATGTAAACTGCAATCAAATCCATGCTCAGACGATAGCATCTGCCAGAACCTGCCGGGTAGTTATCGTTGTCACTGCCCCGAAAACACTCACGTTGACGCTTACAATGGAACATGCATCCCAGCAGCACTGTACCCTCAGAAATCTCGCTCAACAGTACTGAAGGTTGTTGCGGGTAAGAAGTTACTCCTCAGATTGAATAATATTATTTAATTTATTCATGAACGTTCAGTTCATTTACAATTTTAGTTACCAATATTAATATTTTTCCTTTGATCTTAAATTCATAATTTTTAAATGTTTAAGAAATTAAAATATGAGCATGCAAGAGCAACCACTTCTAACACACCAAGGCGGTAAAATTTCTTAAAATTAAGCTTCATCAAAATTTAACATAAAAACTCATAACATAAAGATGCAATAATGTATGTGTATGACCTTGCAGGTAGTTGCAGTGGTGTAATCTTTTTGCTATTATGCACTGTGTGTCTCCTTATAGTCTATCAAAGAAGAACATCTGAATTTAGGAGAAGGGAGTATTTCAAGCAACATGGAGGCCAGGAATTAGAGGAAACGATGAAGTTAGGAAAAGAGCACGACAAAAAATTTGAAAGTAGAGAACATGAAGGCCAAGAATTAGAGGAACAGAGGAAGTTAGGAAAAGAGCACAAAAAAAAATTTGAAAGTAGAGAACATGAAGGTGAAGGCCAAGAATTAGAGGAACAGAGGAAGTTAGGAAAAGAGCACAACAAAAAATTTGAAAGTAGAGAACATGAAGGCCAAGAATTAGAGGAACAGAGGAAGTTAGAAAAAGAGCACAACAAAAAATTTAAGATATTTGGAAGTAAAGAATTACAGAAGACGACAAATCATTTTGATGACAAAAACATTATTAGGAGAGGAGAAAACGGAGTTGTGTATAAAGGAGTTTTGAAAAATCAAGATGTTGTTGCCGTAAAGAAACCCAAGATTATAGATGAGGATTTAAAGAAACAATTTGGGAAAGAGGCACTTATTCTATCACATGTTAACCATGCCAACATAGTTAAGCTTTTGGGCTGCTGTTTGGAGACTGAGATGCCATTATTGGTCTATGAGTTTCTCCCTAATGGAACCTTGTTTGATTTAATTCATGAAAATGAGAACCGAGCTCTAGTTTCCTTAGATACTCGACTGCGTATTGCTTTTGAGTCTGCTGATGGTTTGGACTACTTGCACACAAAAGCTTCACCTCAAATCATTCACGGAGGTGTGAACTCGTCTATTATACTTTTAGATGTGAATAACGTAGCAAAAATTTCAGACTTTGAAGCTTCAAAGTTGATTAATCTCAAAGGGGAAAAACAATTTGCTATATTATTACAATCCAGTCATGGTTATATTGATCCAGAGTACCTGATGACATATAAATTGACCTATAAAAGTGATGTTTATAGCTTTGGAGTGGTTTTATTAGAGCTATTTACTGGTAAGAAGACTATTTATGACGAAGGAAATGAAGAACAAAGGATTTTGGTGCAGACTTTTGCTATGGTGGAGAATGAGAAAAGGGTTATAGATATCTTGGACGATCAAGTGAAATTGGAAGCTAGTATGGAATTTATTCAAGGACTTGCTGAACTTATTAAGCAGTGCTTAAAGTCGAAAGGAGAGGAAAGGCCAACCATGAAGGAAGTTGCAGAAGAGCTATACAGATTGAGAATTCATCATAACCAACGCCCATCCATGGGACAAGACGATGTCGAAGAAACTCAGAAGCAACTCCCATCCGAAGTACAAGATATTGTTGAAGAAGCAAAGAATAATATCGTTGAAGAAGCAAAGAATAATATTGTTGAAGAAGCAAAGAATAATATTGATCTTGAGAGCACAACTGGATGGATCAGCAACATGGCACAGGCTGTAGGGCAGCACATAGTAGAGAATCTGTAACATCAAGCAGCAGGAGACATGCATGGGCCGGCTCAATTAATGGTAGTGTTGCTACTTTATTTGTGTTGTGTGTGTGTTTGCTTGCCTAGTTGTCTAAATCCTCTTATTATGTGTGTTTTCTAATTTCTAGTCTCTGTATCTAAGTGTTTATTGTCTGGTTTATTAAATAATTTGGTTTCGTGCATGTGTGAGTATTGTGTAAAGTCACTCTTGAATGATAAATTATATTTAAGGTTACTTCAAATTATTATAAGGATAATTGTAAATTCAAATCAGATTTAAATGGATCGGATATCCAGGAATGCTCAGTTATCTAGCACTAATTATAATCATTTCTTTTTTTTAGTATTATTATTTTTATTTTTTTTAATTTGAATATTATAATTTAAATTATAAATTTTAAAGATTAAGTTTTAAATTCTTAATCTTTTATTTTAAATTTTTTTTTTTTATACTTGATGTATACCAAATGTAAGAAATAAGTAAGATAATATATATATATATAATAATGATTAATATTTAACATGTACACATTCCTTCTTTAATTTCACAAATCCATGCTCAGATGGCATCTGCCAGAACCTGCATGCCCGGTATTTACAGTTGTTACTGTCCCGAAGGCACGCATAGAAACGCTTCCAATGGAAAATGCATCCCAGCAGTCTCAGAAGTGAACGGCTCGGCCTCACGGATCGGTAATTTGCATGGAGCGCGAGTAATTTCATCTAATAATTAATGTCTTAAATTTTTCATTTCAAGAAAGAAAAATACACTCACATAAATAGTAAATTCAGAAATACAAGCGACTCTTCGTCCGCTAAGGTCTCAAATTTTTTATCTTACTAAAAAAATATTTTATAATATATTATAACTAAATTTGAATCGTGAATACTTACAAAAATTACTTGATCATTTTGTAATTGCACCGTGACATAAGAAAATAAGAAGTTTTTTTTTTCTTGATAAATTCAGCTCTTTGAATTGATTATTTGATCAATTCGATCTTATGAAAAATTTCTTTTGATCATCTAAATAAATTAAAAAACACTCATAAAAATCAATTCAGATAATCAATATTCTTAAATTTATTTTTTTATTAAAAGAATTTTTTTTTATAATATATCATAATTAAAATTAAAATTTTAAATTCTTAATTACAATTAAAAGACTTAATCATTGCAGGCCTCAAGAATGACATTAACCTCGTAAGATCTTTAAATATGTTATTCGAATCATTAACATATTACTAGTGTATGAAAAGGTTTGCATGATTAGGAATAGTTAGCGAACACGGCGACCCATATAGCAATTAAATTTAACATAAACTCAGAACATAAAGATGACATGTACGTATGTATGTATATTTTTTTTAACTGTCACAAGATATCTAGCCTTTCCGGCCTAATGTGCCTCACAATCTCCGCCTAAATATATATATTCGAACGGGTCTAAGTGTACTCATTAGAGGCGTGATCAGACAGGAAGTACATGGCTTAAGAGCATCCACGCTCGGGAACATCCCCAACGCATCGTCCAAGCTGCGAGAGCACCCCTAGTCGGGGATATCTCCCTAGACTCCGTTCCCTCTAATGCCTACTTTACTTCATCATTCCTGCTAATATCTTCTAACCAGCAGTCTAGCAGGTGGTGTCATCATCTCCCCTAGACCTCAACTATATTAGGCTGCGAGAGCCTCCCTACTCATGGAGCTCTCCCTTGGACTTCAACGATCATAGGCTATGGGAGTCTCCCTACCTATGGAGCTCTCTCCTAGACCTCAACTGTCCTAGACTGTGAGAGCTTCCTTGCCATGTGGAGCTCTCCCTTAGACCTCAACTACCCTAGGCTGAGAGAGTCTCCCTTTCTGTGGAGCTCTCCCCTGGACATCAACTATCTTAAGCTATGAAAGCCTCCGCACCCATGAACATCTCCTCTGGATTATAATCCCTCCGATCATTTTATTATGCTACTCTCATTAACATCCTTTTGGCTAACAGACTAACGAGTGGTGTCATATCCAAGACTACTAGAATGGCCCCATCCAAGGGCGAAGCCATGCGTTGGCGTACCCGGGCTGTAGCCCGGGGGGGGCCATTGGATATTATTTTAATTAATTAATTAGTTATTTCATTAATTCTCAATTTTTAAGTTAATTTTTATTATTAGCTCGGGATTAAATTTTATCATCAGCCCACTATTAATCCAGGGTCTTTTTTAGCCCGAGTAGAATATAATTTATGGCTCCGCCATTGGCCCCATCTACGAATATCTCTCGTTAACTCCAAGTCTACTAATTACTTTACTTAATTGTCATTACTAACCATTCTTAAACCAAAGCTGAATAGTGAGCAATGGACTAAGCATGGACAAAGTGAAGGTTAACCAATTGAGGTAACAACAACCGTAGCAGCAAAATGGGCAAACAAGAGGCGTGATATTGTAAGGAGAGGTCAATGGATCCTCACCCATGTTTGTCAAACCTGTCAAAAACTATCTCAAAGAAGAGAGGACAACCACATGCATTCTATATAAGGCAAAGAAAGTTCACCAAGAAGAGGGTTCCCTCTTCCTTGCTCTCTCCCAAATTCAAATCCTGTGAGTATTTTACAGTCAACATAGTGATTGATCGGCTCAACCACTGTTCATCTTCTTCCTTTTACTCCATCAAAAAGTCCTTCCTCAATGGAAGACACCTATTCTTGTAGCATGGCAAAAGCCCTTCCTCAAAAGAAGGCAACTACTCCAACAACTTTCGATAGCTTTTCCCCAATGGAAGACACTTACTTTTCTAGCTTAAACCCTTCTCTTAGAGAAGACAAACTATATTTTCAGCCTTGTGCTGACTTAAGCATCGGAGGGGTAAAGTCGACACCGCTAGCCCCCGCTGATGTGTGTTGCTATCTCAGATCGGAGGCATGCTCAGCAACTATGGACTGTTGTTGGAGGCCAACCTAGGCGTAGAGCAGAAGAAGCTCTATTGATTGGAGGTTCCCTTAGCCATAGTGGACCGCTGTTGGAGGCCAGTCTCGGTGCAAAATAGAAGGAGCTCTATCAGTGTGAATCTGATTTAAGTGGTATTGCAGAGTAGGAGGTCCTGAGCCTCGGAGAGGCAGATTTTGATCGCATCAGGGTCAACTAATCTTGAGGATACCGACCTAGTCCCACGATAGTTTTTCATCAACCATCAGGGTAAATCTAGAAGTGTTTGCAACGAGCAACCTAACAACCCAACATCCCATGTTTTTCATCCCACTAGAGGAAAATACTTTGCAATGTACCATAGCTGAGAATCGAATCGTGGATGCTTGGGAGACTACATGGGTGCCCTACCACTGTACCAGAGCCTGGGGGCAAGATGACATGTATGTATGAACCTTACATGTGGTTGTAGTGGTGTAATCATTTTGTTACTGTGCTTTATGTGTCTTTATATAGTCTATCATAGAAGAAAACTTGAAGAGATGAAAAGAAAATATTTCAAACAACATAGAGGCTATGAATTAGAGGAAAAGATGAAGCTAGAAAAGGCCTCAACAAATTTAAGATATTTGAAAGCAAAAAATCAGAGAAGGTTATTGGTATAGAGAGTACCAGAATTAAATTTATGTTTTGATATTGTCAAAGGTTTAAGTTAAGTCTTATTGTTATCTGATGAATTGATCAAATGTGGAGGATGCTCAACTTGGAAAGTCCTACTAGGTTAGCTGGATCTGATACTAGACAAGGAAAGTCTCAGCATATCGTGGAAACCAGGTAGGAAGTCCAAATGAGTCAAGTGGACCTGACATCTAGCAGACGGATTCGATAGGTTTAGTGGACCCGATATCGAATCAAGAGGAAGTCATAGCAGGCCGATCCAATGCTAAGCAGTTAAAGTCCAAACAAGTTTGGAGGACCCAATGCTTGGTAGGTGAGTTGAGGTAAGCTCTTGGAGGAAGTGCAGTGAGATTGTGACCCAAACAGGACAAACCTTAGGCATTGATCCAACTGAAGAAACCAACAGAGGTTTCTAGGTTGAGATCAAGACAGTCCTAATTGTCTTATTCATTCATATATATCTAACTTTGTTTTGCAGGACTATTATTGTATTATTATGCTAACTTTATTTTGCAGTCGAACAAAGTTTTCGAGTTGACAGAGGGTACGGTCAACCGAACAAGCGGTTCAGTCGACCGATCCAGCTACCATGGCACAATATTGATCAGAGTTTGCAAACATGGTAATATAGCTTTATCAATCGACAGATTCCTTGGATCAGTTGACCGATCCAAATTTGGTAACGGTAGAGATTAGATCGAATCAACGCAAAAAGGAAGATTCAAGTTTCGTCGACGGATCAGCGGGATCAGTCGACCGACTAACGAGATTTACAGGATCGGATGGATCATAACAGAGCAAAGAAAGAAAGGCGTAGAGTTCAGTCGATGAATAGAAGGATCAGTCGACCTAACAGTGCCTATAAAAGAAGACCTCAAGGTCCAAGCCGAGTATCCATTCATTCATTCGATCTTCTACTGCATTCACTCACTGCTAGTGCAAACTGCTGCTACTACAATGTTCGAAGGCCATCCAACAATCTACGCTCCATCTCCATCTTTATTTGTCGGTATACTTTTATATTTTCCTTACATTCATTCTGTAAGGAGATAGTAGTGTTTTTACTATCCTCCTATATTCATTGTACGAGTTGCTTCTTCTCCGAAAGATTTCGGAGAAAAGAGTTATAGTGATTGCCCATTGGAAGTGGCCAAAGGTCGCGGGCCTTGGAGTAGTAGTCGTTGGATTACGAACCAAATAAAATCGAACTGTGTTCTTATTTCATTTTGCGCTGCTATTACTTTGATTCGATTTTACAATAAAAATAAGATTTTAATCGAACGAGATTCACCCCCCCCCTTTCTCGACTTTTTCAATCCTGTAAATGATATCAAAGCCGGTTTGCTCCGAAATAGCTTAACAAATTTTCAAGTCTTTTAAAATCTTGTCTAATTTTCGAAAAAAAAATCTTTTCTTTCTTTATAGCATTATCTCTTTTATCTCGCACTACTAATCCTAAGGCAAAGTCTTGGATATTCTTTTTCGATTTACCTTTCATTGCAAGGATGTTGATATCTCATCAAGAAAGATACAACACGGTCCATCCTCCACTATTCAATGGAGAGGAATTTAGTTACCGGAAACGGAGGATAAAGTGCTTCCTCAAATTC
>JBBUKS010000078.1:54353-68933 GCA_038050645.1 Hedychium gardnerianum | reverse complement strand
GAGCTTGATAACATCTAAACGAACCAAGCTCAAGCCAAGCTTCAAACAAGCTCAAGCTCATAAAAAATAAACCAAGCTAAGTTTGAACAATCATTTCAAAAGCTTGGTTCATTTTAGGCCAGGCTCGGCTCGGCTCGGCTCGGCTTGGCTCGGTCACCTTATCAAACAAGCTTGAATACACCAAAGCTTGGCTCGGCTTGGCTTGTTTACAACCTTAAATGTGTGATGGGTAAAATTTGAAAGTTCGTCTCACTTCTTACCATCGCACCATAGCCCAGGGACAACATTATAAGAACAAGATAGTTGTTGCAACCATCAAACATTAGAGATATTGATAAGATATGGACTCAATGTATCAAGAGACATTTGAGCAAAGAAGCACGAGAAAATAGGAACAAGAGTTGCAAGCGATTTGCACGGCACGATCTTGGTGAAATTAATTAATTTACTCCGGGCCCGTTTGGATCGATCATTGTGCATGAACTCACCATTTTAGTTGAATTTTGTAAATGTATTCATCAAATTAGTGGCCTCGGTCGTCAGTTGCAGGTTGTTCATGACAACACTCGCCGCCGGCGGCGGCGGCGGGAGATGGCCTTGAAAGAGCATGGAGTTGTTGCTGTCAATGCCGCCAGCCAGATGCTGCAGAGACAATGGAAGCGTCAGCGGCCTCTGCGGCTGAGTGCAATCGAGTTCCTGCGGCTCCTCTGGCCTTAGCGGCAGCTGCTCGTACGTCGCGTTGGTGAACGAAAGTACCATGAGCATCACCGTCTCTGCCGCCACCATGGGACCCACAACCCTCCCGCCCACCACCTGTCCCTGCCCGTCAGCCAGGTACACAGTCATCCACGACGCCGCCGGCAGAGACGACGGCGGCAAGATCGACCCCGAGATCGAGACGATCTTGAACCGGCCGCGCAGCGACGGCACTACGCCGCCGAGCGGACTGCGTACGGTCGCGCCGACGACGGCCCCGGCGCCGCTGACCACGGTGACGCCGACCTGGCGCCGGCGCGCGTACTCGATGACGCTCTCGAGGACGTCGTTCCCTGCGGCGACCTCCATCACGTGCGCCCGCATTGCGTTGGTGCTCTCGCGCGTGATGACCACCGGAGGCTTCGGCTTGTTCTTAGACCCCGTCGGACGACCACGCTTCCGGCTGCTCCCTTGCTCGCCAAGCTCGCTGCCACTTCCGCCGCCCTCATTATTGTTGCTGTTGTTGAGTTCCTCTTCAACATTGTTGGCTTGCTGCAAGATTCCACCTTGATAAAGATGCCGATGGTGATTTTGAGCGAGGTAGGGAAGAAGATTATCCATCCTTCACCTTCTTCTTCGATTAGCTACAATATCTAACCCTAAATCAGTTAATCTTATGAGTTCCAATAAACAAAAACAGTAGTTTAAGAATAGACAGAGAGAGAAGGCTTACAAGGTGCAGTGTTGACTTAGTTGTGGTTCAATGTGAATTTTAAATTATGATAATTCAAGATAAATAGAAAGGAAGAAGATTAAATTATAAAAAAGAATAATAAAGGGAAGCTAAAAAGGTTAGTTTTTTTTTTTTGAAGGCTAGTAGTCATCAGTGTTATCTTCCTTGCCTTATTCTTGCTCCCTTTCTTGTCTTATTCTTCATTTATCTCCCCTTAGTTCTTGCTGTTTGTGGCATATATTCCAGCTCCTCTTCCTTTGGTGAGTGTATAAGCTATTAGTTCTTGCTGTTTTGGATTTTCTGAAGAAAAAAAAAAACCTTCTTTCTTGTGTTGAGTTTGGTGGCTATTGGTTGTTATTGTTTATGACATTCCAATTCTTTTTTCTTAAGTTATTGCTGTGGATGACATTCCAATTCTTCCTTCTTGTGTTGGTCTTCAATTTATTGCTCTTTGTTTTTAATATTTGTAACATTTTAATTTTTCTTTCTTGTGTTGTTGTAGTAGTTTATTGGTTCTTTGTTCTTACTATTTATGCCATTTAAAATTTTCTTTTTCTACTTTTCTTAATTCTTTAATTTTTCTAAGGTTAGGGTATTTGGTGCTTTTTAGTATAGTATAGTATAGTATTAAAGTCTAATTAGCTACTCATTTTGAGACAAAATGAACTCAACCTCTATAATTCAAGTTACTTGATCTAACTAGTCATCATGTGGCCTAATCGTAATGAGTCGTTCACTTTGAAGCAATTGATCGGCTTTATTTTAGCAACCGGCACTCGAATGTAAATCAAGTTGTATCGGAAGTTATAAGAAAAACCAAAGAATACTTAGTATATGCAATAGAAATTTTCACTAGTGCACGACTTCTACTAACGTCGTAGAATTTTGTGGTATTTGATCGATAACATTTTGTCATTTGTGCAAGACTCTTGTTTGGTAGTTCTAGCGATGAACTTTCTAAGGTATTATCAATATATACCGGTATTTTGTCGTTTGAGAATTTGTGTAATTTATACGCATGATTTATTATGTTTTAGTTATTGTTCATATTTGTCAATTTCTTGTGTTAAATTTTGAAACTTGAAATAAATTTTGTTGATATGTATAAATATTTTGATGATATAAAATTGTAGCATATTCAATATAAATGTAAATTGTATGATATAAGACCATCTTCTAATCTTAATTTTATTTCTTTAGAACTACAAGTGCAACACCTTACTTCAAAAAGAAAAAGAAAAAAAATGTCTTTTTGCAATAAAAGAATGATGAAATTTCAATTTGCCTCAAAATTCATGTATCAAAACACACGGTTTACTTATATGTAATGAAATATATAAGTTGATTGCAAGACAATCTCAAATCTAAATTTCAAAGCATTAGTGGTTTTTTTTTTTTTGGGAAATGTAAATGTGTATATAAATATCTTAAGAGATATAATCAAGGATATACAATTAAGAGCATGCAATTACTGAAGTTACATATACAGTTGAAGTTTGTGGAATATCCTATCAATATCAAATAAATACAGAAAATATCAAGGTGTCTTGCCTTTACTATATGACTGCTTCCTTTGTATAAAGCGCCGTTGAAGAATCTGAAATAACTCATCACATGTCCCAGCCTCAAATTTGATGTCAAACTATTGCTTTACCTTGTTCCAAAAAGCTCGAGTGATGAGGCATTCGAAAAAGATATGAACATTTGATTCATCATGCTAACACAAAGTACATAGTTTATATTTCTTTCAATTCCATCATGAGATCTGAGGATCAAATCCTGATTAGTAGCTAGGTTTCTATCATTTTCCATGCACTGGTCATTATTTGGGTTAGCTAGACTAGCTCCCATGATTTACTTTCTCCGTATTAATCTTGAGACGGACGGACAGAAATATTGGAGATAAACATTTTACCTTTTATCACCATATTTCTTTGAGCTATTTCAAGTTGACTATATAAAAGTTATCCCTTTAATAACTTTTATAGTAATTTGATTAAAAATTAACTAATGTTATCTCTAAATTTTATGTTCTTTATAATTGAATTTTTTTAATATAAATTCGAAGAGCACCAAATAACTTAACAATCACAATCGCACTATTTAGAATTAATCACGTTGGATAAATATCCTCATTGTCCTCAGATATTCTTATCGATACCACTATTACTTTGTCACTTACATTATTTTTAGAAGTTTAAGATTTAAAATTTAGATACTATGATTTAAAATTTAAATATTAAAAATTCTTTTTAATATCAACTGTTTAGATTTTACTGTAACTCTGAACATTTTCATCCAAACTTAAAGACTGACCTTAAACATTTTAACTTATTTAAGCATAATTGAGTATATTTGAAACAAAACAATAAAATCATCATTAAAATATAATCGAATCACTATTTCAGTCAAATTAGTGATTCTGTGCTCTTCCCCAAGATCGGAACTCGTCGACGGCCGGCGACGGTAGGATGTTCTGATTGGTGGTGGTGGTGGTGGTGTTGTTGATCAGACTCAGCAGCGGCGGCATGTGGCCGTGAAAAGGCGGGGGATTGTTCGCGCCGCCTACCGATTGCTGCGGCACCGGAGGACGCGCCGGCGACGGACCCTGCAACGGGCGGATGTCTTGATCAGGCGGCTCCTCCGGCATCAGAGGCAGCCTCTCGTAGGCCGCGTTCCCGAACGACGAGGCCATGATCATCACCGGCGTCGCCGCCACCATCGGCCCCACCACGCTCCCGCCGACCAGCTGCCCCTGCACGCTACCCAAGTACACCGTCAGCCACGACGCCGCCGGCAGAGACGACGACGGCAGGACCAACCCCGAGAGCGAGACAATATCGAACCGTCCACGCAGCGGCATCACGACGCCGGCCGCACCGCTGACGGTCACGTCGGAGACGGTCCCGCGGCCGCTGATCAAGCTGACGCCGACCTGACGGCGGCGCGCAAATTCGGCGACGCTCTCGACGATGTCATGGCCGGCGGCGACCTCCATCACGTGCGCACGCACCGCGTGGGTACTGTCGCGCGTGATGACCACCGGCGGCTTAGGCTTGTTCCTGGATCCCGGCGGCCGGCCGCGCTTCCGCTGGCTCTGCACTCCGGCCTCTCCGCCGCCGCTGCTACTCCCCTCGTTGCTACTGTTGTTAATGTTCTTGACCTCCTCATCGACATTGGATTGCCGCAGTCTTTGATCATTGCAAACACGAGCGAGGTTCGAAGGAGGAAGATGATCCATTCTTCTTCAACCTGCAACAAAATCTAACGCCATAATTAATTAATCAATCTCATGAATTAATTTATGATAAAAAAAAAGAAAAGAAAACCTGCTCAAATTCTCTGTGTGTGGTTTATGCTCAAAGGAGATGAAACGAAGAGAGAAAGATCTCAAGGGAGAATTGGTATAAATAGAAATTACGGAAGATGATTAATCAAGAAGATAATTTGTTTTTTGTATGAAAAAAATAAGAAAGGAAGGTAAAAATAAAATAAAAAATAGAGTTTAGGAAGGCTTTGTAAAAATTCTCAGCTAGTTCCTTTATAGTGTTGCTTCTTAATGTTATTATTTAGTGTATAATCTTTCTCCTTGTACTGATCCTGTTCATTTTACTAAAAATATATATAAATATTTAAATAAATCTAGTACTCTAAATTATCATATTTTAGATAAAAATTGATGTTCTAATTATTTTAGATTTTTTTTTGAAAAAATATTTTAGCAAGATATTCCAAAGGCGACTTATTCGAATTTAAATATTGTCATTACTCGACCGATTACAACCAATTATTAAGGTCAAGCACATGAGTTACATTACCATATCATAGCAAACATGTATCGATCATTCGATAATACTCACAAGTGAAGTGATGTTTTAGGTTTTAGAGTTGATCGAGCCAAAAATCTAGTTCACTTAAGTGTCTATTTATTAATTGTGAATCAATTTGATGATGGATTTTTCTCGATTTAACTTACCAATCAGGTTTAAAATTTAAAAATATTTCCCGCCATGGGGAAATGCACCAGCAGAAAAGATGGAAGCTTTGATTGCTAGATTTCATTTCCTTTTATAGTAAGTTTCCAAACAAAGAAAAAATAGTGCACTTAGAAGATCCATGGAAGGCTTTGAAGATTTTGTTGCTAATTTTCAATAATTTCCTTGGATGGTAAGTTATCAAAAACGAAAATTAATGCATGTATAACTGCTAAATTCAATTTCCTTTTCAACTAAAACAATTAGAATTTGCTTATATTTGATTTCATTTTTTTAGCTATCCATTTTTTTTTGGGGAGAAAAATTAAAGAAGCATGAAGAAATGTTTTTAAAAAAAGAAAAAACTTTCCTTCCATTCAAAATATTTTATTATAAATGCTCTAAAATTAATGCTCACGCTTAAGCAATAGTTTTGATCAAAACTCTTTCATGAATTATTAATTTTTAAAATATATATTTAAAATTATTTATAAAATATTATTTTTATAGAATAATAGAGATCAAGGTGATATATATTTTATTATGAATTTTTATAAACTAATATATGAATTTTGAGTCACTTTAAATTTTGAAAGGATGGTTGGCTTCTAATCATCTTTTAGAGAATATTCATATATGTAAATTAAAATTTTAAGTAAAAAACAGTTGGCATATATTTTTGAATTGTTTGGTGATAGAATATGAATGATCCTTATAAAATACATTTATATAGTTATATTAAACTTTTGAGTATAAAATGATCATATAATAATTTTGGTCGAAAATATTAATCATAGTGATGCAAAGGATATTATTATTATTTTTTTTGATAATTTTTATTTATTTATTTATTTATTTTTGGATTTTGAGTCCATTAGGAAATTTTAGGATTAAGAGTTTGTTAATAATTGTTTCCTTTCTTTACCAGTTAGAATTTTAGTCTTTATATTAATATCTTTCCTTTATCTGGGTATTAATTGTATAGAGTCTATGTAAACATTATTTAACTGTTTGAAGAATAATCCTTTATTATCATATAAAATCTTTTTTTTGGAAAAACTTAGAGGATAGTGATTTTCTTTTCTTGTCTTCTCCTCAAATCTCCCTTCTTGTAAGTCCGCAAGATAATCGCTATCCTGTTCAGTATAAGAGCTGACAAGTTCCGATTTGAGGAAGTTGAGCAGCATCAGATCCAATGGGAGGTTGTCGTGGTTGTAGTCGTGGTCGCAACAACATGCAGGTTTCGATTGAGGAAGCCGAGCACCTTGAAAGACGAATGACGATTGAGAATTTACAAAGGTAAGTTGGTGATTTAACCTAACAGATGGTGGCAATGGCGGCGAAGTAAAATCCTGAAAGTCAGGAAATTTCAAATTGTGGATCTGAGTCTACCTTTGAGAACTCATATCACCATTAGACTACAAATCGGGAATATCGTGATCGGGAGGAGCCATATGAAGACATTGGTTTTCAGGTTGATCTGTCTGAATTTTCTGATACGTTACAAGCAGAAAGCTTCATTGATTGTATCAACAAAGTAGAGTGATTTTTTGACTATAAGCAAGTTTCGGATCGGATGAAGGTGAAGATGATTGCCATCAGATTCAGGGATCGAACATCAGCATGGTGGGGGCACTTGTGACGCTCACGAGACAGACAGGGCAAAATTAAGATCAAGGATTGGAATAAGATGAAGAAAAAGATGAAAGATCACTTTCTTCCTTTAAGTACACTCAAACTTTGTTCTAAGAACGATTAGGTTTTGTCATGAAGGACGATAGCTGTGACACTCGAGATGATCTAGACGGATTCGAAGATGATTTAGAAGAGAAATTTGACCCCGAAGAAGTTGATAAACTTGACGCGTTGCAAGTTGTGGAAGGTGCTATAACTAAAGAGGAATCTTGATCTCGAATTAGAGACGAGACCGAGGCGATTAATGATCCTATTTATGACAATGATGAAGACAATAACGACTTGGAGAAGGAAGGAAGTAGATGCTCTTTTTGGTCTTGACATTGAGTTGTAGTCTGCTACTTATGAGATGAATTTCTAGAGGATCTCGATCTCTCATTAGTTGCTAATAAAGTTGAGATTGAATTTCAGAATCCTAAGTTGGTTATGAACGACAAGTCCAGAGCTAAGATGCTAGAAGATGCAGGAACAGAAGCAATTTCCAATTTTCCAGTAACACTGGAATGCAAAGGAGTTGAGAGTTCTGATGATAATAGTGTAATCTCCTTTAGATATAAGGTTGGAAAAAACAATTTGCAGAAGGTTGCGAACAATTCAACTGTTCACGGAATTAATGAGCTTAGTAGGTTTAGTGATACACCAAAGGATGCTTCTTTGGATGATTTATTTCAGTCACTTGATGGACAAAGAGATGTAGGCACTGAAGCTTCGTTCTCTTCTGTTATCCAACAAAATGACCTAGCAAAAGAGTGGAAAGTTAGGAAGGCTCAGAAGCAAACACAACCAGATCACAGTAGTGGTGGGAAGCTATTAGAGATGGTTATGATGGTAAAAGGCGAAACGCTTGTCTCCAGCGCTCTCGTCAATTTATTTCAGGACCAATACGGAGGAGGTAAATCACGGGAACTATATTAGAGGTGATTATTATGGCAAAAGGCGAAACGTTCGCTCCCAGCGCCCCCGTCAAAGCAGAAGCATGTTTATATGTTGAAACCTCTGAAGATGTCAGCGATCAAAGCAGAAGCATGTTTATATGTTCCCGAATGGTTTTCTTCCACTCATGGATATTCTAGAAGTTCCTAAAATTCACGTGTGTCTGATCGTCTCATGGAAGTCCGTATGAAGACAGCCTTTTTTTTTCTTCTACAAATTTTTGTCGATTTGGGCTAGATGATCTTATTCTACTCTAAATTTAAGGATGAATTCTTTTAACCTAGAATGACTGATGTAAAAGGATCTAAAGATATTTTTTATTATTTTTGATAATTTTTATCTTTTATATTTTTTTTTGAATTTTGCGGATTAAAAGTCTATTAATAACATTTTTCTTTTTTTACAAGTTAGTAATCACTATAACAAATTTGACTTTCCGCAGTGCACAATTATTCTATCCATATTGCGCATCGCATGATGTACAACTGCAAGCTGTTGAAAGTCATAAAACATTGACAACGTACACTGCAAGCTGTGATTAAGAGCATTCGTAGCGCGAGGTGCATGCTGCGGTTAAGAGCATTTGCAGCACACAGTGTGCACTACGGTTAAGAGCATTTGCAGCGCACGATGTGCGTTGCAGTTAGGATGTGATGTTAACCACATATAATTATGAGCATCACACAATTATAAAATCAAAACTCAAACAATTTCAGCACCATATAATTATAATACTACATAGAGATATTACACACAATTATAATACCACATATAAATATCACATAAAAAAATAATATGATTTCACTTAGTAACAATTCAAACTGATAATAAGAAATTATTTAGTAACATGATTTCTTTTCTACAAAAATATACATGATAAAATCAATAGAATCTATATTAGTCACACAAAATTATAAACTTAGATAATCGAGCAACTGTGCTTCCTATTGCATCCTCAAGAAAAAAAAATTCTTCATTTGGTCGAATTATGTTCACCTTCTCCATAAAAACTCTATTAATTCTAACTTTCCAATAAGATCCAACAAGAGGAATATGATGAACTTTTGCTTTTGAATCTATAGATGCAATTCGACTTTTATGACAACTCCATCAATACACTAATGAAGTAGTTTACATTTAGAATTATCATCGATATCTCTACGACTCACATTCTTCAATTTTGACTGCAAAACAATATAAAGTTGTTTTAAGAAATTTTATACGCATGGTAAATAGTGTAAGAAGCAAATCACTCGAGCTCCATAACTGACTCTTTGGTAATCTAAGTATATATAGGCGGGCCATATGAATGAATATCTCCATTGGCCACAAGCTGAACATTTGTCTTTCTATGGAAACACAACACTATATATTGAAAGAAAAACAATAAATGGGAAAGCAATTTTATTCATGTAAAAACACATACAAATTGTTAACTGAATAAATCTGAGAATAGTGAACTGAAGCACTTTCAATCTGGTGTATATTGAGTATCTTTTATCATACTTGCATATTAGGAGGTGTTGGAAAAGTAGTCTTGGATGATAACTCGAACAGCAATAGGGATTCGGACTGTGTGATTCCCACCGTCCGTCCATGTTAAGCTTCCAAAAGTGAAGTCTCCTTGCACTGCTCGAAGAGCCTTGAATGTCAACACAAAGGTTTGTGTATTCTTATAGGCATTGAACTCCAAGATGGAAGGCTCCACAAGAATATCAACGCCCGGAGGAGACTGCACTACTGCTCGATAGACAGAATTCGTAGCGCCTACATTGGTGACAGTCCTATTTATTGTCACGGAAGTTTTGAGATCGGAAATGGAGATCGACGGAAGATTCAAGTGGTACAGACGACTATCCACTAGGTCACAACTTGATGCATCATTAGTGCAGTTGAAGAACTTGAAGTAATCATTTGGATGAACATCGTAAACTAGTCCAGGATCGATAGCTTTGTTGGGATCAACATGACCGCCACCGTAGTCGAAAGGATCAGCAAGTTTTCTAGGAATTCCGTCAGCTTCAATAGGAATGCCATATGCATCGGTAGTGTAAGCTTCAAACAATGCAAAAATATATATTTATTAATTAGTGTCAACAAAACATGAAGGGTTTCAAGAATGAAGTACAATTAAGTTTGATCATAAATTTATTTTACCAGTTGTTACAAGAGCAGACTTAATGGCAGCAGGTGACCATTTTGGATGTGCGTTTTTGAGAAGAGCAACAATTCCAGAAACATGCGGACAAGACATAGAAGTTCCAGAATCGAAAGCGTAGCTGTCGAACATAGCGGCTAAGATATTCACTCCTGGGGCTGTGATATCCGGCTGCATAAATGATAATCATAATAATACATCGTAAATCATTCATGACCGTATTCGATCGAGTTTCCAAAACAATGGTCATGAGTAGATTTAGGTAGAATTATTCATCTTGAACTCAAGAACATACCTTTATCAGATCCGGGTATCGTAGACTTGGTCCTCTTGAGGAGAAAGCTGCAACCCTGGGTGATATCACTGTACTACCAACAATATTGTATGCCGGCCTCACCTTGGCAACAGGAGATGTATCACTGTCAAATCCTAACTTAATGTTAGAAATGCATATAGAAATTAAACCCTAAACCTCACTGTAATTAGTCGTGTTTATGATTGCAGAATAGTACACATACCTCGTGGTGTAGGTGTTTATTTGCCAAAAAACATCATTGTCTACGAAGATGCACAAAAAGTTCCGAAAATCTTCAAGAATGCCCAGTGGGGATCGAGCAAATATAACCCCCTTTGCATTTGCTTGTTGTAAGCTATACACTATTTGGGCGAAGTTTGCATTTGCAACAACAGCACTAGAAGCAATAGGTCCAGGAGCATTTATTGAATCAAAACATACCACTATTTTCCCTTCCATATTTGTGGAATTTAGACTGTCTGTAAAGCAACTGCATCATATTACATCCATATTCATGTCAGTGTACTACGAGTAAAGTAAAATTAATATATTGTAGAATTGGTCCTATGAATGCACTAGTCAAGAGATTGATTGATTCAACCTTACGTTCCAAAAATGATTAGCTACCTTTGAATTAAATATAACTCTTTGAATCCTTCATCTTCTAATGCATAGTAGATGGACTGGCCCTGCAATATTTCGAGAGACATATATATGTCGATCATATATGACTTTAATATATGTATATATAGATATATGAGCTTGTTGCTTGTTTAATTAAAGTATGCAATCTTACCACTACTGTTTGATTGTTTCCAAGAGTAATTTCAGTAGGAAAGGAACGGTCAATCGTGCTAGCTGCGACTGTGATCAGCCATGGAAGATCATTGCTAAGTGATTGAGGAAGAGGCCCATCATTGCCCGTGGAGAAGACCACTATGATCCCCCTTGCTACCGCATGTAGTGTGGCAAAGTTCAAGAAAGATCGACCACCAATAGAAAGTGACAATACATCCACCCCATCATGTATGGCATCATCTATTGCCTTAAGCACCGTGGCACCAGAACAACGGCCGTAGTCTCCCCAACATGCCTTATATATGGCCAAACGAGCATGAGGAGCCCCACCTCGCACTGTGCCTTTGCCAAGGCCATGAAAGCTCACATTTCTCACAAGTGAGCCTGCCGCAGTGGAAGCCGTGTGCGTCCCATGACCATTATAGTCTCGTGGTGATTGGTAGTCTACACTGAGATCAAGAACTTCAACTCCTCCAGTGTACCATCTTGCGCCAATGATCTTGCGATTGCAATGTCTAATTGTGAAGTTTTGACCTACTTCACAAGTCCCATTCCATCGAGAAGGTATCGGTCCATAACCATAGTCGTCAAAACTCCTAGATTCAGGCCAAATGCCTATACATACATACATACATACATACATACATACATACACATAAATCAAGTAGTGAGATCAAATTATAATCACAAGATTAATTAAGGACAATAATATAAAAAAACCTAATTACAGTTCATGTAATTTACCTGAGTCAACAACTCCAATTATGACATCTTCTCCAAAGTTGGCTCTTTGAAGCAGTCCCAAGTGTTGGTTATGTTCATTGTCTAAACTAACTCCAAGGAAGTCCCAACTTCGTGTGGTGAGCAATGACACGCTTTCACTTGGCTTTATACTTATCACTTCTGGCAATTCTATACAAAATATCGACTTTTTTTAATTAGTCTCATAAATCATTTTTAACAACAACTAAAAATTCTAATAGAATTTTTTTAATTAGTATAAATAGTGAAATTGTAACTAAATTGCTTCTGAATTTATAATCCTACATCCCTTCATCAGTACTAATTGCATTTAAATATGAAATATATTGCTTCTATTGAAATTAGAACCGCCTCAAAAGAATAAGAATTCATCATCTATTCGATCGATATTAGCCTTTATTAGGTTACCTCTGATTCGATCAGCTTGGTACTCAGTAAGCATGGCTGCAAACCCTGAGAAGCCATGTTTGTAGCTATAAACAATCGAACTCAAAGCTTCTTCCTTGCTGAAATTTTAGTCAATTAACTTACATTAACTAAAAAATTGTTCATGAAGAATTAAAAAAATTAAAATATATTACATGTACCTGCCGAGAATGGAAGATAACATGTCATGGTGGGATGCAGTCACATGATTTGGATCATCATGTTTCCTCTCTCCAAGATACACAATATAAAGCTTAAAAAAATAAAAATAAAAGTTTATATTTATGAGTTTATAGGCTAACAAGGAGCATTAAAATGTGATTAAAATAATTAAATGGTTACCTTGCTTGAAAATTGGCCTTGGATATGTTGAAAGGAGTTGAGAGCGAGGAGGAAACAGAGAAAGGAAGGAAGAAGAGGTTTTGAATACATTTTGATTTAGTTGGTTAAGTTGGAGAAGGGGCTGTGAAATATATAATACTCCATCTATAATTAATTAAGACTAATTAATTATGAAGTGAAGAAAAGTTCAATGTAAATTATTATCTAAAACAGTGACTAATTCAAATCACTTAATCAAACATGATATAGTAGACTGACTAGTTCAATTACGTAAATTGATAGAACTTTGGTGTTAGATAAATAAATTATTTAACTTTTGTGGAAAGAATGAAGGATATGGAACTGTTAAAAGAAGGATACTGTTATTAGGGTTGCATTAATCATCCTACCCTATTTAACCTGATTTCTTTTGATATTTGCTATTAGAAAAACTTAGTACATTATTAGTTTGATTATGTCAATGGACTAATCTTATGATAGAAGTTAAAGAACTCTCTATAAGAATTGATCTCTAACCACTCCAAGAAGAATATATAGTTGCGTATGATCATTTCTAAATAAGCATGATTAATCTTGATGCAATGAAAAAAAAACATATACTTTTCAACACGTTTTCTTCAGAGAGACCTTATTACGTACATTTTGCTTTGCTTTGATTATGTCAATGGACTAATTAATCTCGAACTGCAGAAGGGATTCGGACAGTGTGATTCCCACCGTCTTGTTAATATTCTACTTGAATGATTCACACTAGCTAATAGTTCTTTCAAGATTTGCTATGAACAAAAGTTAGTACATTATTGCTTTGATTATGTCAATGGACTAATCTTATAATAGAAATTATATAACTTCTCTAAGAATTGGCTTCAAACCACTCCATAACAACTCCGAGTTAAGTACTTGTATATGATCAATTCCAAGCACGGTCAATATGAACCCAATGAAGAAAAAAATAATTACTTTTTCTACAAATTTCTTGGATAGATTAGATTAGATTAGCATTGCATATGGCCAGTCTTTAACCTTTTGTGTTGTAGTTTGATTTTTTATTTTCTTTTTTCTTTTGAGAAGAATTAGTGTTACTATGAGAATATTCATGTTCTTCTTATAGTAATAGTCTCAATGAGTTGTCATCCTCTAACTAAGAAAGCCTTAATTCTTGTGACCAGCAAAGCAGAGGGCCGAGCATGACCTTCATTTGGAGGCTCCAATTAGGGCCCTTTATTCATTTTGTTTTAATTCTATTTCTTATTAAATATAAAAATGCTTTCAAATAATTTTAAAATCTGAAAGCTTTTGGAACTGAGAAAATCTTAGATTTGGTAACCATAAATATTTGGTAATATCTTCCTTTTCTAATCTTAAGACCATATTTCAATCTATTCACACTTCTCTAACAGATGATTGACTAATTTGTGTAAGGTATTGGCCAAGTTATACCTACACTAATGTTATCCCTTTCTTTAGAAAGTCTTTCTATATACCTAAATTTTCTATGGATTTAATTTCTGATAACAAACCTATCATGTTGTTGGATTGTTTAGTGACTTTTCCTATTGGTTCTATTCCTATTCCGGATTTGTTGACTAGAAGAGTATTTGGAAGATAGGAAGGATTATATCGTTTGATTTTGACCACACATTCATAAGCTCTAGTAGTTGATCCCTTTCCACTTCAGATCCATTGTCTTCTATAGTTTAAAAAGAAAATCCCTTGTCTTCTAATTTTCATAATCTTAAATGTGAGCTTTGTTATTTGACAAACATAT
>JBBUKS010000078.1:20934-35555 GCA_038050645.1 Hedychium gardnerianum | reverse complement strand
TGCAAGTTTCCTTCGACTTGAGGTATTCAAGTCATCTTGGTCATGGAGACTTATACTTTAACATCTTAAGCAAGCATTTTCTTAGAGGTGTGGACCCAAGATGATTGGATATAAGTTTGAAGTGCTCGAAGGTGGTTGAATAACCCATAGAGGATTCACAGCTCTTTGTATAAGGAGACGTGTACCCTATGGTCACTTGTCAGGATTATTACTCGAAGTCTTTGGCCAAAGCAATATTTGTTAAGGGTATGGTACTCTTGGACATATGTTTGAGTAATTTTAAATCCACAAGATGAGGAAGTATTACTTGGGCTAGGTGTAACATAGTCAGCCTAGTGGGGACTAACACATAGACTATGCCCTAAACCAAGTGGATATAAGATGAGTCAAAGGAATAAGACATGACTCATTGTAGTTGCTATAGGGTTCAAAAGTGGTTCTGGAATCATCCGTTGATTTTTTGGTCAATTGAGGGTCATGATATACTACTAGGTGTCACTCATGATTTATTCATAATTAATGGTTAATTACAAATTACCAACATAATCGGGAACCTATTGGGTCACACACACTACAAGTTTATCCGAAAAACTTAAAATGAGTTTGAGAATTGGATTCACAGATCGAGAGAGAAAAAGTCTAGTTAGACTAGAGAAAGGGCAAATATGGAAGATATTTTTTCGAAATGGAAGAGCATATGGGCCATGTCTTTCGAAGACGAATTAGACCCTCTTTGGTTTAATTGTAAACCAAATTAGTTTGGTTTGGTTATTAAACCAAGTGGTTTAGTTTTGAACCAACATGGTTTGGTCTTGAACCAAACCATGGCTTAATGGTATTGGATCGGATTGCTATTGGGCTTTGGGTTTGGGAGATGACTTGTTCCCAAAGTCATTGAAAAGAGATTATAAATATTCTCCCATAGGGAGAGAAAGTTAATTGAGTTTTGGGATTAAACCTAATTGTTAGGTTTTTTCCAAAAGAGCTCTCTTCTCCTCCTCTTCCCTTCTCTTGTCGCGGACCACAAAATGGGGCATCCCCTTTTGTACAGTCACCGCTGAGCCTAGATACCAGCAGCCACCACCCCTGGCCTCCCAACCAGCATCCTCCTCCCAACGAGGTTGTGACCTCGCCGACATCCACTGATCTAAACAAATAGCAACTCGTAGGTTGTTGTCCGTTACCGTCCAACAACCACCCTGTCGGCTGTGTGTGTGTCGTCGACCATTTGTGGGCTCCCTCCATTCGCCTATCGCCTGCCGACGGCCTCTTGGCCGCTGGCAGCATCCCACACAGATTGAACAACAAGGGTTGCTGTCGGTTATTGGTGTCAATGGGTTCCCTTTCTTCTCGCTTTGTGTCGTCGGGTTGCATACGCCACCGGGCAGTGAAACAAGTTGATTACCTTTGTGTTTGGTATCGTCGGATTGTAAACACCGCCAAATACCAAATCGTTGGTGAGATCCTCTCACTCAGATCATTTTGTTTTTGATCGACAACTAGTATCGAAGACGGAGATACGACCCGTAGCTTCCGAAGTCGTGTCGATGATAGCTTGGTGTGGATACGAATAGAGGCAAAGCTTCATAGCGTCACTTGGTTGATGTCATTCCTGCTCCACATGATTTATCAGGTATAACTTGAATAAAAGTTATTTCATAAAATTTTATATTTCCATTATGTCTGCATGAGTGTATAATTGTATGCGAGTGGTGTGTGTGGCGCGTGTGATGTAATAATTAGATTTATTTATTCTTCTGCTGCATGTTTACGAAATATATTTTAGCACGCACCTGTATTAGGCTACCCAACATAAAACAATCAAAAACTTATCTTCCCCTCATCACTACTATCAGTTGAAAGGTAGGCTTTAACAAAGCTTGTAAATTCAAGGGTAATTTCTAGCATAGGTCGGATGCTTGAGACTGATTAAATCATTCAAACCTAAGTTATTAATCCAATTGACATCTTCCCTAATTCCTAAAATTTGCATGGTATAATTATGAAGATAATGAGTAGAGATAATTTTATGATTGACAAGAATATCATAGCATGCTTTTTGTAATTTATTGCAAAAAATTATACCGTAAGGATTGTCCGTCACTTCATCACTCGCTTGTCATTTCCCTCTATCCGAAGTCATTCCTTTTTCCTCGCTTGTTGCTCGCTTGTCGCTCCCACCAGATCCAGTGTTAGATATGACAAATAAATAATAATAAAATAATAAGTGATGATTAAGAAATAACATTACATAATGTTTTGGGAATTTTAAAGAATTTTTCGGGATTTAAACTGAATCTATATGACATTTCAAGGGGATAAAATTTTATTAGGCTTTGAGGAAGCCTATTTAGAATATCAATTAAGTTAGGAGTTGATTGATTTTATTAACCTAAGTTTAAAAAGAAAACCTAGGTTTAAATTCCTTATTTCCATTTCTTTCTCTCAAATCCCAAAAACCCTTCCCCTTTCTCCTGAATTCCTTACCACCGCCATCCCCTTCTTCCTGATTCTTCACCATCATCTCCATGTCAATGTTGATCCGCTCCCACCACGAGCATGGGTCGTTGCTGCCGGCCCCTCTTGGGCCATGAGAAAAAATCAATCGGCTCGTTAGCTAGTCGACATTATCATCGTCGCCCCATCTCTTCTCCCACGGCCAGCACGCGGTCACCCAAGTCATCCCATGGTCACCCCTGCCAGCCCATAACCATAGCTAGCTCCCACAGTCAGTCATCGACACCCTTGTTCCTCTTCTATTGGTCGTCGCCACCTCCCGGAGCGTCGTCACCCTCTTCAGCTGTGTTGCGCCCAACCATTGATGTCATCCCTCTTCGCCTCATTAGTACCATGAGTCATTATCAGTCATTGCTGGAACAACAATCAATCGTCGAAGAAGAGAAGCCATAGGGTAACGAAGTTAATGAATTCATTAATTTAGTTTCGATTAACATATGTGGTTTTGTTGGGTTACTTAATTAGTTTAAGGATTAATTAATAATTTGATTCGGTTAGTATATTAGGTTATTGTGTATAAATTAAATGATCAGTTTAAGATTAGGGTATTGATTGTGTTCTATGTTGTAGGGTTTTTTATATTCACGACAGGCGCCCTGACATGAAGACATTTAGTACGTTCTACAATTTGAGGTGGGTATTTCTTTCCTTGTCTCTTTTAGTATATCAACCTTAGGGCATGAGTTATGATTAGATTAGTAGCTTTACTACCATGATTTTATTCATATCAATGCTTGAATTTGATACTTAGTTGCTTGACCATTGAGTTAATCAATTCAATATCCATACAGTCTCATTTTGACTATCTATGATTTATAGTGGTACATGCGTGTGTGGTGTGTACCGTAGGTAGTTGTACACACATGTGTGGTGTGTACTATAGGTAGTCCTACACACGTGTATGGTGTGTACCTTAGGTAGTTTTATCTTGCGTGTTGTGATTTTTATACATTGCATGGATATGTATATACTCTGCCTATATTATTATTATGTGATGGTTATCACATTTGTGTGCTACTTATTCATTGCTTTACTGTATACATCTTGTTTGTGATTGAGTTGTTTCTCTTCTAGATAGTGATTGTTATACCCTAGTATGCCCACGAGACCCATTCATGGTAGAGAGTTTCTCCTACAGCCCATAGCTAGATAGCTACCTCTTATCTTCCCATGAAACTCATTCATGGTTGAGCGTTTCTCCCGCAGATAGGGGACATGACATTTAGGATTGCCCATGAGGCACATTTATGGTAGAGAATTTCTCCCACAGTCCATAGCTAGATTGTTAGGTGTCTTAATCATTTGTATCTCTTGTGATAGAGTGATTGCTCACTTGTATGATGACTTATTGATGATATTTGCATTTGTGCATGCCTATGATGTGCAGTACCTATGTTGATCATTACCTATTGATGATCATTGTATTATACATAGCTGAGCAGGATTATATAGATGTAGTTGATACATTCTTAAGATTATTCTCAGTTGGTAGAGATTACCTGTGAGACTGTGTACCTTTGATCTCCTTATACTTAGTTGTTCATGCACTATCTTCTTATACACGCTGAGTCATTTGGACTCACTACATCATTGTGTTCTTCTTTCCTCAGGTAACATATAGAGGATATGTGGAGTCGCTTGGAGGTCCTCTCCGCTAGTCCCATGTCAGGTTGAGAGTTTTCCATTTTACTTCATATTGCATTTTCCTTGCACTTTGGTTTCCGGACTTGTGTTGTAATAAGTTGAAACGTGTGTGGATTTTGACTCTGTTTGGTACTTTACCTTGGTCATTTTACTTGTTATGTTAAGTCGTGTGATGTGTGTAGAGTATATATACTTTTATGCATTGTTTGACGTTTATGAGCATAATTTACATGTATTGCACCCTATTTCATTATTATGATATACTTCTACTCTTTTAATTTGGAGAACTGCTCTTTGCATGTTTTCATTGACAGGACGCGATTTGGAGCATATTTGGAGCTAAATTGGATTTTGGACAGCCTAAAGATGAAAAGTAGAACGACCATAACTTTTCACGCAATTTGAGTTTTGGGCTGAATCAACTTCCAAAATGTAGATAACTTCAACTTATAAAACTTTGCATCAGAGTACAATAGAATAACCCATGATATATCTATGCTAAAAGGCATGGACGTGCCTCCCAAGAACAGCTGTGTGCCCTGCTCCGCCTAGATTTGTAAATCAAACTTTGAACTACCATAACTTTCGGTTTAGTTAGATTTTTAATGTGTTCTTTATATCAAATTGAAGATAATTTCAAGACCTACAACTTTGCATCAAGGTACAAGCTAAGAAAATAACATCTAGATATGCTAAAAGGCACGGTCGTGCCCCCCTGCCAGGGGCTCCTCATTTGCAGGTCGTGCCTCAAGGCATGGCATGGCCATGCCTTGGCTCCAGGGGTTTCTCATTTGTTGGTAGTGCCCCAGAGGCACAATCATACCTCACTTCCAAAGCATGGGCCATGTTTTTTAGGCACACGGGCCATGTTTTTTAGGCACGAGCCATGTCTTTTAGGCACAGCCGTGTCAAATTCCAAATAGCCTACAAACTAAAAGTAAAACAACTATAACTTTGCGCTTGATTGAAGTTTTTAGCTGATTCAACTTCCAGAATATAGATAACCTCGAGATCTATAACTTTTATTCAGAGCCCAACCTAAGATTAAGTGGTTTAAGGTGTGAAAAACTAGGTTTTGTGAAGCCTAACAAAGGGGGCAGATCTAGAAATTTTGGGCAAGTATAAAAGGGTCAAGAAAACACTTATTTGGGAATCTTTGGTTTGGGGTTTAACCCCTCCCCTTGGGGAAGGGTTCTCCCCTTAGGCGGGACCCTAGAGCTTCCATCTCCTCTTCCTTGATGATCCATCCACCTCTAGAGAAAGGGAACACCTCCAATGATGCCAGACTTCAAGGATAAGCATTCTCTTCTCACTATTTTCATGTATTGAGTTGTAGTTTGCTATTATCTTCATCTCTTGGTTGTATTCCTTTTGCAATGGAGTAGATTCTCCCATTTCTAGGATATAGAGAGTAATTATGATGTGTCATTGATGTATGAACTATGTATATATCATTTCCTTGTTTAATGAAGTGATTATGTCTTATTCTATGTGTATTGTGTTTACTACATGTTTGACGAAATGTGTGTATGAGTAATGCATGTAGAAGTAAGAGATTTGCCTTTATGTTAAGGTTGCTACTAGGCTAGATAACTGGGGTACCCTTAGTGATAGATGACACCCATTCAATTGGATTTACATACCCTTAGTGACAAAGGGTATCGATACTTACCCACTTCCTAGAGTTAAAGGACCTTGTAATAGAGACTATTCCTTCCTAGGACATTCTAATGGTATTCTAATCTGGATATCTTTTAGAATCCCTACAAGAATATAAATATAAAAATTAAGGAGATGAATATGTATTAGGGACATTAACTAGCATCATAATAAAACTGAAATCCTAGAACCATCTTCCCACAACCCTTCTCAACTCTCTCAATATTCTCTCTCATCTCCTCTCTCTCTTGCTCTCTCTGTCTCTCTCTCTCCTTCTCTTTATTTCTCAAGCACTCAACCAACCTTTGATTGTCTAGATAACTTACTTTGTGAAATCACCAGTTCTTAATAAATAATCCTTATAGATACGATAATCTTTTATATTACTGACGACATAATAGTGCACTTGTAGTTTCATAATAGAAATCGACTCTTGAAGCACGGTCGTGCCTGTGAGGCACGATCTTGCTAGCTTGGAATGGCATGGCTGTGCCTTGATGAGGCATGACCATACCTGCTGGTTTTGTTCCCCAAGCTTGATCTAATGTCCAATTCACTTTATTTTATCTCTAAATAGCGTCTTGTCAATAAAAATACAAAGAGAGCAGATCTCTAGACTAAAGGAGTAAAAGCATGACAATAATATAACGAGTGTGATAATGTAGATTATATTCAATGGAATACAAGTAGATGTGCAACAAAAAATATCTACAAGCAGATATAATCTACGCACATCACGCCCTCATACTTAAACCTTTGCTTGTCCTCGAGTAAAATCCTGCAATCTAGCTTCATGTGGAAATAAGGTACATCATAATCCCTAGTGAGTCATGTTAATCCTATCATATAGTTTCATTGATGAGCATGATACAAGAATTGTTTGAGAATGACCTATGTAAAAGTTCTCCATGCTCGGTGTAATAAGTTGCTTAATAATTCAAGTGTAAACTCCAAGACTAGTCAATTTGTCATCTAACCATGTTTCTTGTGTCTCCGACAATAGGCACTTACCTACCACACGCATGGTTCATCTTTCTCAAACTACACAAGGTTTTAAAGGATAGCTCAGATCAAGAGAAACATAATAGTTATTTCCCCAGTAATCTAACTCGGTCTCAAAGGGGTAACTTGTTAGTTTTCACTCATGACAATTATTTTTATTCCCTTATTCAAACATATTAGAATAGGTAAAGGGATTTTGATTTTTTCAAATGAGTTGATGTAATTCGAGTTTTTCCAGTAATCAAAATATAGTTGAGAAATCACCAAAGAAACACAAGTACTAGTCCAGTTCTATGAATCATGACTATTTTAAAGTGTATCTACCACCAAAGTAAAAAATTATATAAAAAGATCCTAAAACTAGGCAAATCCTCAAACTCTTCAATGAAAAATATGGCTCACTTCATGCTACTATGGATAGAAAAAAGTAAATCACTAAACATACTAGTACATAAATCACAATAACATGAAAATCTAGATAAAATCGTGCTAGCATTTTTGCAAGAAGAATAAGTCATGCTATGATTTGATGATGATGCAACTCGCATGCCATAGAAAATGAAACTAAAAACAAACTAACCGAAATGGTATCATTCCAATTGGAGTCTTGTAGGTGGTTCGATGGGCCCATAAAGCATCATCTAATTTTAGAGACCAATATTTTCATGTAGTAGATACCGTCTTCTCTAGTATATTTTTGATCTCTTTGTTTGAAATATCTATTTGTCCACTTTTCTGTGGATGGTATGGCGTTGTAATCTTATGGTTCACCCCATATTTCTTAGTTAGAGTTTCAAACTATTTTTCAATGAAATGAGATCCTTCGTCACTTATAACTGCCCCGGGCACCCCCAAATTAGAGGAAGATTATCTTTTTAAATATCTTGATAACTGTCCTAGCATCACAGGTAGGGGAAGTTATTGCTTCCACCCATTTAGATACATAGTCTACTGCAACTAGGATGTAGTTATTTCTATATGACGAAGGAATGGTCCCATGAAGTCTATTACCCATACATCAAATAGTTCGACTTCAAGAATATAGTTCAAAGGCATCTCATTTTGCTTACTGATATTTTCTTTTTCTGATAGCAATCTCAAGATAGAATGTATTCTTGGGCATCTATGAACAAATGGGGCCAAAAGAATCCAGCTTACAGTATGTTGGTTGCTGTTTTTAAAGCTCCAAAGTGTCCACCATAAATTGAGGAATGACACTGATATAGAATCTCCTTTGTATCTTCCTCAGGCACACATCTTCGGTAGATTGTATCGCTACATTTTTTCTAGAGGAGGGGTTCATCCCATAAATAGTGCTTGACATCCACAAAATATTTATTTTTCTGCTGGGTAGTAAGATTTGATGGTAGTACACCAATGACAAGATAGTTTGTAATATCAACATACCATGGCACATTAATGTTGGTGAGGGACAAGAGATGCTCATTTGGAAAACTATCGTTAATGGGTAAATCATCCCAAACTTTTCCTTTCCCATTTTGATATATCCTAAATAGATGGTCTACTACCACATTTTCTGCATCTTTCTTGTCTCTGATCTCTAAATCAAATTCTTGAAGGAGTAGTGTCCATATGATGAGTCATGGTTTAGCATCTTTCTTGCTAAGCAGATATCGTATGACTGTATGATCTGTATAAACTATCACCTTTGACCCTACCAAATATGATCTAAATTTATCGAATGCAAAGATGATTGCCAATAGTTCTTTTTCAGTAGTAGCATAGTTTATTTGGGCATCATCAAAAGTCATGCTAGCATAATGAATAGCATGTACTTTTTTATCCTTTCTCTATCCCAATACTGCCCCTACAGCGAAGTCACTAGCATCATGCATGATCGCAAAGGGAAGTCCCCAGTTTAGTGCCTGGATTATAGGAGTGATTATGAGTGAACTTTTGATTTTACTGAAGGCCTCTAGGCAATCATTGTGAAAATAGAATTCTGCATCCTTAAGTAGTAGGTTAGTCAGTGGTTTAGAAATTTTATAGAAGTCTTTTATAAATCATTGGTAGAACCCTACATGACCTAAAAAACTTCTTACACCCTTCACATTGATTGGTGGGGGAAGTTTCTCAATTGTTTCTATCTTTGCCTTGTCAACTTCAATCCCTCATTTAGAAATTTTGTGTCCTAGGATAATACTTTCATTGACCATAAAGTGACACTTTTTCCAATTCAAGACCAAGTCTACCTCTTCGCATCTTCATAGGACTCTTGAAAGATTTGATAAGCACGTGTCAAAGTCGGTCCCGTATACTGAAAAATCATCCATAAAGACTTCCATTATATCTTCTATAAAGTTTGAGAAGATGGTCATCATACATCTCTGAAAGGTAGCTGGAGCATTACATAAACCAAAGGGCATTCGTCTATAAGCGAAAGTTTCATAGGGGCATATAAAAGTAGTCTTCTCCTGATCTTGAGGGTGTATAAGAATTTGATAAAACCCAGAATACCCATCCAAATAGCAAAAATTTGAGTTCTTGGCCAATATTTCAAGCATTTGATCGATGAAGGGAAAGGGAAAATGATCCTTTGTAGTCTCTTTGTTCAACTTCTAATAGTCAATACACATTCTCCATCCGATGACTGTTCTAGTTGGGATAAACTCATTATTTTCATTCTTAACTACTGTCATCCCCCCTTTCTTTGGAACTACATGCACTAGACTCATTCACGAACTATCTGAGATATGATAAATTATCCCTGCATCTAATAGTTTAAGCACTTCTTTCTTAATTATCTCTTTCATGTTAGGATTTAGCCTTCTCCGGTGTTCGACTGAGCATTTGTGGTTGTCTTGAAGCAAAATTCTATGCATGCAAAGTGCAAGACTAATTCCTTTGATGTCATCAATAGTATATCCAATTACCTTCCCATGCAAACTCAGTTCTCTGATTAATTTTTTTGTCTCTGTTTCATTCAGGTTTGCATTAACAATCACTGGAAATGTAGAATTCAACCTAAGAAATTCATATCTAAGATTAGAGGGTAAAGACTTGAGTTTCACCTGAGGTGGCCTAATTTCAGGTTCAACTGAGACATGTTCCAATGCTTTTATCTGCTCATAATATGGGATTATGCCATGAACTTCATCTAGACCTTGATCGATTTCTTCAAAATCATCATTTTGATACCCAGACTTTCCATAAATTAAGTTTTCCTCTTGAGGGTCTTCTAGAGTGTGTTGGAACACATTTTCAAGAGCATCTCCTTCTTTCATTAAAGATCCTTTGTAATTGTTGTCAGAATTCACCTCAATTGAGATAGTCGGTCCATTCATCATTTGATTCAGGGACCTGCTACACCAAGATGGAAAGTTCTCCACCATGTCATCTTGTTGTTCCAAGCTTGGGTATGACTTCTTATTTTGTACCTCAGAAATTTTTAGCGAGGTAGTCATCAAATTTTCTCCTGACCAATCATTGATGTTCGTTACCACTCTGCCAATTAGATCGTATGCTTCCCTCAGACTTCTATTCATAAGGGAATCTCCTGCAGCTAAATCCAACTAAGTCTTATTAAGGAATGACAACTCAATATAAAATATGTGGATAATCAGTCATTCTTCTAATCCATGATGTGGACATTGCTGGAGTAAGTTCAAGTATCTATCCCAAGCTTGGCACAATGATTCTTCATCTTCTAGCTCAAAGTTTAAAATTTATTCCTCGGTTTAGTAATCTTTCTTGGTGGGAAATACTTATTCAGGAATTTTTGCTTGATTTCTTCCCAAGTGGTGATACTTTTAGGTGGTAGAGTATTCAATCAAGTTTTGGATGTGTCTTTTAGGCTGAAAGGAAAAGCCAATAGAAAAATAGTATTTGCAGAAATCCCTTTAAATTTCAACCTACTGTAATATCTGAAGAATTCCATGAGATGTAGATAAGGATTTTCAGCTTTTGACCCACTAAACTGAACCTCTGAATTTTAGAAATAAATATCAAATTCAACATAAAAATTTTAGCTTGAATTTGTGGAAGAACAATGGGGCTCGATTCTCTTGCAAATTTCAGGGCTGCATATTCCTTCAAAGGCCTGTGAACCATTAGGAAGATTTAGTGTGAAGGGGAAGAAAAGAATACAGGGTATGAAAGCAAGCAACAAGAATGAAAAAAATGCAATATTTTTGGATTATCTATATATGAACAAAAAGAAACTATTCACAAGTAAATAAAATACAAAATTTTATTAACAAAAAGAAAAATGGTCTAGGCTAACTAAATCACTAATCACTAATGTTAATCTCGAACAATCCCCGACAATGATGTCAAAAACTTGTTGTTGTACCGCAAGTGCACGGTAATGCCGTCAAGTAATAAAAGATATCGAATTCACAGGGATTATGGATTAAGCACTAGTGATTTGGTGAAGGATGTTAGCTAGACTAATCAAATTGTGAGCTTGTGAACTAACGAGAGAGAGGTTGCTTAAGAGAGAGAGAGAGAGAGATCTAGGTCTAAGTGATGTGTGAGGATTGGTTTGGGTAGTGATTCTAGGCTTTCAATTTCACTATGATGTTAGGTAATGTCCCTATAACATGGTCATCTCCTAATTCTCAACATTACTCCTATGAACTATGGTAAATTCCTATGTCAAGGTATTTTAACTCTAGAAAGTGGAATACGTATCGGTGCCCTTTGTCACTAAGGGCACAAGTGTTCGGTTGAATGAGAATCCTTTGTCACTAAGGATCTCTCAATTATCCAGTCAAGTAGCAATCCTAACATAGAAGTCAAATCCTAGATCTATATGCATCATTCTCATACACATTTCGTCAAACATGCACAATGCACAATACACATAGTATAAGAGTAACATCTCATAGAAAATAAGAAATTGGCATATTCATAGTTCATACATCATCCACACATCATAGATACTCCCTAACCCTAGAATACACGAGATATACTCCATAGAAAGGGGTAGAAAATACAAAGACATGAAGATAAATATTCAAGCCCTAATCTATGAGGAGACACGACTCAGTGCTGAGGAAGGACTGCCAAGGACACTCGGCCATGGCTAGTCTCTCTTCACAGATGACACACGACCGTGTCTAGGAGACACATCCATGCCTTGAGCTTCTACTGCTCTTGAGGCACGCCCTGAATATTACCGTGTTTGGGAGACATGACCAGGGTTTTTCCTGGCTTCTTGGCTTCCTACTCTACTTTTTGCTCTATTGTACTACTTTACTCTCCGTAAAAGTTCTGTTTAGCTCTGAAATGCATCCTGTAGATGAAAACACAGGAAGAGCATATCTTCGAATAATATGGAGTAAAAAACATGATATCATAATAAAATGAGGTGTGATAGTATAGATCATGTCAATGAAATATAAGAAGATGTGCGTCAAATAATACATAAAATGACATTTAATCTACGCATATCACACCCTAGACTTCTCAAGAAAAAACCTTCTTCTCTTCAACAACATTATTGGGTCCATGGCGAGGTCCATACAAACTGAATTTGGTTCCATGTCGTAGATCTTCAAATTATCTTCGATTTGAATGGTTGTATGCCCCGTGCTTTGTCTTAGATTGGAAGTTGGAGTCATTTGAAGCGGGGATAGCATGGCTATGCCTCTTGATTCATACGGCCATGTCTGTGAGACACAGCCTCAGCTTGAGGAGAAGGCATGGCTATGCTTGGATGGCACAACCTTCATTAAAGGATGGAGCATGGATGTGCCTAGTTGACACGACCTTGGTCTGACTTCTTTCTATTTGGGTGACACAATCGTATCTAGTTGACATGGCCTTGGCTTGAATGTCAGGCATGACCGTGTCTAATGAGACACAACCGTGTACCTAATGCAGAAGCTCACACAACCTTGTTTTTTCAAGTCACAACTTGTCTTCAATTTTCTCCAAAAATTTTTCCACGCCCGTGACATCACGACTAGCTCGTGGATGTTATTGAACCTAAAATAAAACAAACAAAAAAGTTAAAGGTATGGAATAAAATGAAGACATAAATAGAAACCTAAGTGAAAACAAAGAAGAACTTGGGTTGCCTCCCAAGAAGCACTTGTTTTAGGTCATTAGTTTGACCCTTATTTGGTTCATCTAAATCTCGCCCTTGGAAAGGTAAGATATTTCAAAACCCTCTTACCAAGGGTTCTCAGTCTCTCAATAAATATGCTTTCCTTCAAAGATTCATCATGATGTAGTCCATGTGATTCCCGTGCAACATACTTCTTTCCAACAATATGCTCGAAAAAGAATTGGTTAGTAGCATATGATATATCAAATAAAATCATACAAATCACCAAAGAGAGAAAATCAATGAACATGGTTGCAGAAGTAGATAAGAAAAACTTTGGCTCAAGTGGTGGTGCCACTAAAAAAGGTGATTCTTGGGACTTTGCCTCTATTACACAAGTCCCTACATTTCCAATGACAACTAATTCATTACCTGCAGTTTCCATAATTTCAAGTGGTTGTGTGATCGAAGGAAGTGATTCTTGGGTCATTGCTTCCACAGTACAATCCCCTACACTTCCATACACAACATCATCATAAGTAGTATAGGACAAAGTTTCTGAATCTTTGAGATTTGGAGGTATATGAAGTAGAGTAGTGCATTCCTTTGTCAAAGTCTCAATTTCATGTTCCTCAAGCTCATATTCATTATCATAACTCATCCTAGACTCCTCCCAAGCCGAGACATGAGTTAACATTCCAACGCATAATGAGTCTATGTTAATGTACTTAGCATTCATTTGCTTGATATCCTCGTGCATTTGAGCTTGTGAAGCTGGAAAATCTTCTAACATTATTAATATTCTGTCCATCTGGGACAAAGAATAAACTTTCATAGCTTCTTCATAGTTGTCATGTCCTTGATTGTGGCTAAAAAATTTTTGGGAGTTCCTCACACCAGGGCCATGAGTGTGTGAATGTGAAGAGATCATTTCATCGAACTATCTATTGACATCATCCAATTGTGTTTCCAAATTGCATACCCTGATGTAGTTGTTGATTGTATGACCTATCTCTTCACAAGCCTAACAATAATATTGTGTCGATCACTGAGTGTAGTTGGGGAAGACACCCCATTTTTCTTCATGTATTTTATGTGAACGGTCAAATAGTCTTGGGTAATTATGGTTCACATGACATGTTGCACCATAAATTTCACAAAAGATATTAATAGAATTCACGACATTAATTTGGTCAAACCTTTGAATTAGAGCATCCAACTTTGCATTCAGGGAGAACATGTCCATCTGAAAGATTATAGTCAGAACATGATAGACATGTAGTAAAAAAAAATCAAGAGAAAGAAAAGAAAAGTTAAAAAAAATAAAAAGACTAGATTAACTAAATTGCTAATCAACTAATGTTAATTGAAAATAGTCCCCGACAATGGTGTCAAAAATATGTTACGTACCGCAAGTGCACGAAAATGTTATTAGTAATATAAAAGATTATCATATTTACAAGGACTGTTGATTAAGTACTAGTAATTTCGCAAAGTAAGTTATCTAGATGGTCGAAAGTTGGTTTAAACACAAGAGAGCTAAGCGAGAGTGTGAAGAAAATAGAGAGCAAGAGAGAGAGGGAGAGAGAGAGAGAAAGTGTTAGAGAGAAGAAAAGTAGTTTGGGAAGAATGGTTCTTGGGTTTTGGTTTCATTATGATGCTAGTTAATGTCCCTAATGCATAGTCACCTCCTTATTCTCCATGCTAATATTCTTGTAGGGATTCTAATTAGATTTCAGAATTGAATACCATTAGAATGCCCTAGGAAGGAATAGCCTCTATGTCA
>JBBUKS010000078.1:6324-20834 GCA_038050645.1 Hedychium gardnerianum | reverse complement strand
GAGATTATAGAAAAAACGGAAAAAAAAAAAGGATTCGCCAATAAAGAAGAGTCGCCTCTAGGTTTAAACGAAAGTTTTTTATTTAAATCAAAACCAAACTCAACACGTTTTTACAAGAGCACTAACCCTTGTTTAAATAGCCTAAGAAATAAGAAAAAGTAAAAGAAAATTAATCTTAAAAAATAAGATAAAATCTAAACTAAGTTTTAGAAAAGAAAACTAATTCTTAAAAAAATAGGAGATAAAATCTAAACCAACTTTTAGAAAAAAAAAATTAATTCTAAAAATTTAAAATAAAAAAATAAAAAATAAAAAATCAATTTTAGAGTTTTGGTGCCTATTAAAAAGTTGATTCCTTCTCATCTAGACTCCGAAAATAGAGTACAACCGCGTCAGGAGTCCACAGATTAGTCATCTTCCTTGTTGATAGTCTCGATTGGCTCAAAAGGAAGGTTGAAAGACTCGTTTTCTTCTCGTCATAGCTCGAAGGAGAACATAGACATATCAAAAGACATAAATTAATTGTACTGCTGAATGCTCTTGCATCAGATCCACAGCGAATTAACTTTAATATATATAACTTGATCAAACTCTTTCAAGATAGTTCACACCTTGTTTCAACTCCTTTTCATTCAGGGGCCGGAACTTGACAAATTAACTTACAATGTTAGTCTAGCTGAATTTTATCATATCTAGCATAACTTGATTAACTAGTCACTTGAGAACGAAATAATCGATCAGTTCATATCTCGTTTCAGCATTCTTTAACATAGACAAGTTGCATTTTGTTCCTGAAATGGAAAAAAGGTTATTCTCACTTCCTTCTTCAACTTGGCATGCATTTGTGCGATATATATACAAGATTGACTCATCCATCACCATGCAGTGAGAGTGGGATCCAACAGATCATCCCACCAGACATATCATATCCCATGCTTAATCTATCACTTCCTCACCTCACCATTATCAGCTTAATTAATTATGAGAATCATACAATTTAGATCTAACTGTACAAATCAACAGTTATTTAATATATAATGCATGTATGGCTGTCAGATTAATATAGGAAGCATTAGATATTGCATACAATATCCGAAGCCAACAAAACCATTAATAAAACAACATATAAATGAATAGTAATATTAAGGAGAGATCAAGATTTTTTGATCCATGAGGTACATTATAGTTTAAGGATATAATAGGGGTGCGGTTGGGTTAAGATAAACTCACATATATATGGCGCAGGAGAGAAAATCTTCGGGTGCGACGTTTGAAAAGAGGTTGCAAGAAAGTGTAGAAAGAAAGGGATTCGCTAACAAATCGGAGTCGCCTATAGGTTTAAACAAAAATAAATTTTATTCAAATCAAAATCAAACTCAACTTTTTTTTTATAAGAACACTAATTCTTGTTTAAATAGTCTAACAAATTAAAAAAAATTGCAACAGAAAAAAAATAAAAAAAAATAATCCTAACAAAAAGATAAAATCTAAACTAATTTTTAGAAAATAAAACTAATCCTAAAAAATTAAAACAAATAAAAGAAAAGATTAAAAGACTAAGTCTAGAATTTTGGCGGGATTAGAAAGTCGATTTCGCCTCGTTCATACTTCGAATAGAGCGCAACCGCATCAGGAGGTCACAGATTAATCATATTCCTTGTCGGTAGTCTCAATCGTCCTTCTTCAATGCCCAAAAAGAAGGCTGATAGCCTCGTTTTCTTCTCGTCACAACTCGAAAGAGAACATAGACGTATCAGAGGACATAAATTGATTGTACTGTTGGATGTTCCTGCATTAATATATTAGACCTTAAGTTAATTTCCTTGAATATAATAGTGATAAATTCACTCATTCTTTATCTAAACTTGATTTTTTTAGTTGATCATTAAGATTATATATTGAACCGAGCAAATAATAGTCCTCATGCTAGTTCATCATCTTGCCTTCTTCCTCGATTGTTCATCATCTTGCCTTCTTCCTCGATTAATGATCTTGCCTTCTTCCTCGATTGTTCTATATTATTGGGAGAAAATAAATCATGTACCGAGCAAATAATAGTCCTCATGCTAGCTCCCAAACAAGATCAAATAATTAATGATTCTATATATATTCATACTGAAAACACGCCTAACAAATTAGACAATGCCCCTTCGAACTCATGTCAAGCTTCTCGATCCGAATCCTCAAAGCAATTTCTCTCTTCTAGACTAGAGTGTTAGAGCTAGCGTCCTCGATGATAACCATTTGTCAATTTTGCAAGTCAAGTGCATCTCGAGCCTCGCATGCAGCTCTAATCCTACATCTTGGCCATTAGATCCATTCACCTAATTTTGTATCAGTGCTTATAACACTGTAGATCAAACCAACAACCTCAGGCCACTATCATTTTGAGTGAATATGCTCGATCGATTGTGATTTAAAGATGTTTAGGTGAATGGCTCTGATGCACTTTTCACAACTCTTTTTTTTTTTTGTGTAAAGGTACACAGTACAATTCGCGTGCTTCAATCTTTGTGCTCCTCCCATTACAAAGGACCTATCCTAAAGAATCCATTATTAAATAATTCCCACATTACGTATGTATATATATATATATATATATAAAATTGGTGTAGGAAGAGAGGAATAATGGTGGGTGCATCCGTGCATGCCGATGTTGCTCTCGCATGAATGTCCACTTTAAAACAACAGTAGATTTTGCATGTTAGTGATGGTGGATGCATGCTCATTGGCTCAATGTAACATGCTTTTTTGCAAATGGGTCGATGGATTGTTCCACTACTACTGATTCCTCATACTATATATATTTTTTTTCCATTGAGGTGTCGGATAATTCTCCCTTTAATTGCCCTCGTAAATTTTTTATTCTTTCATAGCTATTATTGTGATAAAAAAATGAAATGTTCATCTCTAACGCCCCTGCTAATTTGTTCTAGGATCAACACGAAGAAAGTAAATCACGAAGACTAGTCTAGCCAGCCCGAACAGTGACTAGTGCATAAGGAGGGCAAGAACCTGACTACTAATCAGGATTTGACTTCAAGATCTCATTATGACAACACCTCATACACTAGCCATCAGCTCATCCCGTGGGAACCTTTCATAGCTATTATAACTTTATATATCAACGTCTAGTGGAGGGTTATCCACATTCCACAGCCAGCCACCTTCATAATTAATAGCAAGCTGAATAGGTCTGTGCGTGTTTGATTGCCTTTGTCATGGCCAATATATCTTCTTCCTCTACTTTGTGAGTCGTCAAGCTCTTCGTTAATTAATGACAACAAGAGCAACTCAAACTCTTCAAACTTGCCGTGTTTATCATGCTGTTGTAGTATCACGTACTATTCTGCACTTAGTGATGTAAATCCATTAATAATCAGCTAAACGTGTAATTAACTAGTCGAGTTTCGTCTTCATCCAAATTCTTAAGCTAATTAATGCCATCGATCACTAAAAAATGTCTGAGAATATAATTATGCTTGATGTTTTTTAAACTTAATTGGAACAAAATCTTATTTAAGTATATTTTTAAGAATTTATATCTTTAGAATGTTAGGTCAAACGGGTGGGATTTTCCTCTTGTGTATTTTTTTTTCCTTCCTTTTTTCTCATTTTCCTTCCTTTTAGCACCTCAACAAACTTGATATTTGCTAGTGGATGCAAATCGTATGTAAGTGATCAATGAAATTGATTGTATTATCTAAAAAGAGTTAGAGAATCATAATATATAGATGGTGGCATTAATCTAACACTAATGGTTCAGTGTCCTTTTCTCTTAATTAAAAATGATCGTAGTGCTTTTTATCACTTCTCAAATTATTTACATTTCATTTGTTGCTGATGGAGGGGAAAGTTTAATTTTTCTATTTCAGAGATCATTTTTTTAAAATTTCTAATGTTTATATTTTTGTCACTATAAAATCCATATAAATGTTAAGAAAATAATAAAAGTTTTGTACGAACGTACAACAATAACAGACAATCGAGGAAGGCGCCCTAGATAATACGTAGAAGGGAGCAAAGGCACAACAAAAAGAGTCAGAAAAGAGAATAGAAGGGAAAAAGTTGAAGTATTGTTTATATTCATGGACAATAAAAAAAAATATAGACATTTAAGAGAAAATGCTCTAACTTTTTTTTTTGAGAAAAAAAATCAATTTTTTTTCCATAAAACATGTTTAAATTATATTTACATATCATTTAATTTTGATTTAGCAATTTTGATGCATTATCGTTTTCAATTCATGTGCCATATATATTATGTATTAATTGTGACTAAAACATATCTTTATGAACGTATTTGTGGTGATTTTTATCTAATTCTTATTTTCATATTTTTAAATCAGAACCACAATATAATTTTATGTATTTTTTAATCATTACGTTGCAATGTCTATAGAATCGCGTACGTAGTTATTATAATAGCAATTGAATATTAACTATAATTTTATTTCAGAATAAATTTTGAAATTCATTTATGATGAATAGATGAATTTGGGATGATAGAAAAAAATTTCATCAATTATCTTGAAAAATCGTTTGAATATCTAAGTAACAACTTAGACATCCTACCGTAGCTCTAGAGGCATTCTAAAATTCACTTATGTACTACGGAATCAAGGTTTATAATAAATGCAAATAATTAATATGATCTATCATGATGGCAAAAGGTGAAACGCTCGCCCCTAACGCCCTCGTAAATCCGTCCCAAGATCAACCCGGAGGAGGTAAATCACGAGGACTAATCTAACTAGTCCGAATAATGATCAATATATAAAAGAGGATAGAATATGACCTATCAATTTAAGAGTAATGGAATGCCATGCTGATGATAATGGTAAATTGATTGCCTACTACAATATATACTGTGTGGGAATCACAAACGTTGAGAGGCTATCGGAACTGAAACAATAAAATTGGGGCAGTGGAGTTGAAGAACAGAATGAGGCATACATATTTGGAATGTTTGACTTGCTGTGCCGTGGTTGCTTTCAGAATCATATATTCCCGACAAAGGCTACTGTTTTGGTAATTAAGCTGGTGCCTGGTGATGGCCATTAAAGGTTCCATGCTCACATCATCAATGGACTGCATGACATATATTCCAACATCACCAACGCAAAGAAATTGATGTCAAATTCTGGAACAGAACTCTGCATTATGTATTGAGATTGGAAACTACATCACCAACGGTAAGCATGCATAAAATCAGCCATATATATGAATGATGGAGAATTAGATACAGTGAAATTATTATGTCAGCAATTTGGGATCACCTGATAGGTAGTCTTGATTCTTTATTTAGTCGAAGAAATCCCACCATGAAAGGACATGGTCATAGGCATGAGTGGGGAAAATATAATGCTCCAATATTGCTAGAGGACTCATTCATGGCCACTAGCTATGCACCACTAGCTCAAGGAGATTTACACAAACAGTTTTAGAAATGATAGAGACACATCAAACGATCGCTCAGTTGGATGTATCATAGTGGAGAATGTACCTGTTCATGATGGTGGGTTGTACATGCATGAGACATATGGCTCATGGCCACAAGTTCCGATTATAAACGAGAAAGTGATGACCTCACAGCCAAAGCATTTGATCGAAGCCGGCATGGATGATACTAGCCAAGAAGACCACAAGTTCTGACTTTAAACGACTTGTGGACTATTATGCTTTTGAAGCTAAGGAAAAGTAAGAAACTAATGAGGATGAAGAATCAAGAAGATATATATGACACCACATATGGCCATTTTCTGGTGCCTCAAGTGGATTAAAACTAATATTCCTTTCATGGCTGATCACATGAAGGGCACGTTCTTTACGTGAGCAAGAACTCTGTGGAGCACAGATGAATCTTCAAGTGAACCCTTTGAGTTCCGAGATCTTATTTAGGGTGTCAATAAATATTTATTATATAGGAAAAGATGATAGCATAAAAAAAAATTATTTGAAATGTTTGTTATTTTATAAAAAATAATCATATTATCAATAATTAGAATCGCATCAGACAATCATCCAAGTTCAATCTATCTTAGCACACAATGGATCATATTCAATATGCACAAAAACAAACTTGAGAGCACATATTTACAGATAATGAAAGAAAGACACACCAAACAAAATAGACTATGATTTCTCGGTTAAAAACAAAGAACAAAGTATACATGGTTTAATATTGTGTTGATATTATCAACGACGAATTACCGAATGACGTAGAATTTTTTTCAAAATACTCAAATCATATATTTTAATTTCAAAATTATCAAATCACGTACCTAATTTTATTTTTACCTATATTACTATTCTTAATTGATTCAAAATTGTATTCAATGAACAGTAACTTTAATCGATTGTTATAATATTATCGATTAAAAACTTTTAAAAAAACAAAATGATTAAAAAGCTTATGATAAAAAATTCGTTGCTCTTAATATGGTGTATCAAATTGATGTTTGAGGACATGAATATAATCAAGAGAACAAGACGAACACACAAGACCTCCATATCATTCTGAGCTCTCTAAGTTCATCAGTCGATTTTGGATAAAACCAACTGATGGACCTAGAGAGTAGAGAGCTCGGAAAGACATGGAATAAGATCATATGTGTTCGTCTAATTTTTCTAATTATATGCATGCCCTCAAACATTAATTCAATACACCGTATTAGGAGTAGCAAATTTTTTTAACACAAATCGAATTTTTCAGACACATTCGTGTTCAAAAAATCATTGCTCTCAGTATGGTATATCGAATTGATGTTCAAGGACATGGATATAATCAGGAGAACTAGACAATCATATAAGACCTTGTTTCATATCATTCTGAACTCTCTAGATTCATCATCCGATTTTGGCCAAAATCAACTGATGGACCTAGAAAACTCAGAATGACATGGAATAAGATCTTATGTGTTTGTCTAATTCTCATGATTATATTCATGCCCTCAAACATCAATTTGATACACCGTATTAGGAGCATCAAATTTTTTAACACGAATCAAATTTTTTGGACACATTCATGTTCAAAAAATCATTACGGTGTATCGAATTGTTATTTGAGGACATGAATATAATCATCAGAACTAGACGAGCAAATAAGACCTTGTTCCATGTCATTTTGAGACCAATTGATGAACCTAAAGAGCTCGGAATGATATGGAACAAGGTCCTATGTGCTCTTCTAGTTCTCCTGATTATATTCATGCCCTCAAATATCAATTCGATACACCATATTGAGAGCAACAATTTTTAAATAAAAATCAAAATTTTTAATCGATCGCTACACTTTTGTGATTATGAACAATAACTTTAATCAATTGCTACACTGTAATAATCGATTAAAAACTTGTTTTTAAAAAAAATAATTAAAAAGTCTTCTATGATCAAAAATTCGTTGCTCTCAATATAATGTATCAAATTAATGTTTGAGGACGTGAATATAATCAGGAGAATGAGATGAGCATAAGACCTATGTCATTCCGAACTCTCTAGGTCCTATATGTTTGTTTCGTTCTCCTGATTATATTCTTGCCCTTAAATATCAATTTGACCCACTATATTGATAACAACGATTTTTTTGAATATGAATCACATTTTATAATCAATTGCTACATTATAGCAATTCAGTTAGGACATTAATGTGTTGATGAACAATGTTTAAATCGATTGTTACACTGTAACTATCGATTGGGAACAATAACAAGGGCAAAATGAAATTAGATACGTTATTTGATAATTTTAAAATTATGGTACGTGATTTGGATATTTCGAAAACTTTGGGTCAACCTCCTAATGGCACACAATTAAAACCACCTCAATATTCTTCACAAGATCCATTAACATTATGAGACATGCTTAAAAAAAAAATCAATGCGAAATCTCGGAGAAGGATCCATTATACGCAGCTAGAGGTATAATCAAGCCGAGCCAAACAATAAAAGGCTGAAGCTCGAACTTGATTCGTTTTCCCTAAGCTTGAGCTCGGCTCGAGTTCGATTCGAACTTTAATTCTTAAACTCGAGCTCGGCTCGTAATGAAATTAAATAGCTCGCAAACAACTTGAACTCGACTTGAAAAAAAACTCGTTTAAAAATTAAACGAGTTTAGTTAAACTCGTTTAAGATAGTTATAATAATTAATAAGATATTATTTTATTTATAATATTATTTTATTTATAATTCATGCTTACCACTAAGGCATGATCACATCCTAAAACATAATAAATCCACAAAAACTTAGCGTAGTCATATCAAACCTGCAGGTCACCAATAGCTTGATCCACAGCATCCTCCCAATTTGGAAATCGTTCAAACAAATACTCAATTAACATGCCAAACTGCAGAAGAATAAAATAAATTTATTCAACAGTCATTTACACGATGCAAAATAAAATTAGGAATAAGTATATAAAAGTTTAATTAATGAGTAATTAAAATATAAAACTAACGAAAGTACATGGCATCCCTGATAGAACAACAATAGTCAACAAATAAAAAGTAGTGTCATACACATAATCCACCTTATTCAAGTTTATATAGACATACATTGCATCACAAGTCAAGGTACCACCATAATAGTTCTGGTTAACTTGATGTAATGGGAATTGCATTCCCAATTAACACGAAACTATGGCTCTCACTAAAATAATGGCACTAAACTTACACCTTTTCTGTATTATATTAATATAATACAACTTAATATGGAATATATCCTATATTAATATAATATAGCAGATATCCATAGATAATACAAAGTGTGCAACTTCAGAGGTGATATACCGATTGCATTTAGTTACATGGTGGAAAGCATAATAAAACAAAATGCAAAGGAAATTTTACAAGATGCTCTTTGAATAAGGATAGCAAAAGAGAAAAGGAAACCTATAGAAGTAGTAGTAGTGGCAATCCCTACTACAAGCAAAAGGGGAGGAGAACAGGAACTTATATGGCGGATTAGTGGACAAATAAATATTGTTTATCATTTATATTATCTTTTTTAACTTATCAAGCATAATCATTTCCAAACTAGGATATCAAGCAAGGGAATATCTCAAATTTACACGTTAAAAAATTCCATATCAACGGGTATGTCTGATTGTAATTCATAGCTTTATTTTGTTTGTAAAAGAACTGTTTCTCTTAAAAGTTCAAAAGCAATTTACCATAGGTTGATTTATAAAGCATGGTTGATCAGGCCCTTTATGTATGGTAAGATAGTTTTCTAAACCAAAATATAACAAAAGCCAGCAATTTGCAAGAACACTAGTGTACAAAATGATCACAAGATACCAAAGGCAAAGACAGGAGATAGAGAACTAGGTATCTAGCTTAAGTCAGAACGTAGGACAGATAATGCACAAACATTCTGTGGAGAGTAACTAATCTCAGTATATTAGACTAATAGTAAAAAAAGAAAATCACACTATTAAAAGAAATATGAAATAAAATAACAGCATGATCAATTCTTCAGTAACTTCATTTAGGAAGACCCTTACAAAAAAAAACAAAAAAAAACCACGACCCCAATCACCAACATGATTCCTTTGAAGGACTTCCACTTTTGAAAACTCCAACATACGAGCTAAAGTGTCCCCAATAATGATGGATCTTAAGTGACCAACATGCATTTCCTTTGCAATATTAGGTGATGAGAAGTCTACCACTGCCTATCTAACTGAAAGTATTGGTGCCCATTGCTCAATGCCATTTACCAACATGTTTTGGATATGCTGTGTCATAAAATTTCTGCATAACAGATAGAAGAAAGAAAGATGTGATGAGGAAATACATCAATGTTTCTTTACCTTAGATATCCACTTATTTGACAATTATATATTCACAAATCCAGGTCCAGCAACAGAGATAGATTCAATCATCTGAGATTCAGGAAATTTTGGCAATTGCCTGAATAAAATGTCATATCAATTGAGAAAAAAAGATACAAAGCACCATAAGTATCAGAACAAAGTAATATGGCACATTATGGGACCCAATTGGCTGTGATTTTTGACTTTGCAAACATCATGTAGGAGCTGATGCTGATTGGAATTAAAAGGTACCTGGCCAATGGAATTGGGATTCCTGAACTGGGTTGTTTTCCCCATCAATTGTGACCAAATACGCATTGCATTGTTGCTACATCAAAGTTTTTCTAGTCATTTTCATTATAAAAAAAAAGAGCAAATAGTAAAGATGATATCTATAATTATGAAACAACAGACAAATTAACCTTATAAATAGCTAAATTAGAGAAGAATTGCAGTGCCAATAACAAGTAAACATTCTTACAACTAATAAAAACTTCAAATGCAATAAACTTGTATAGTCAGTTTATCAAGCACACAACAGAGAAACAAAGAGGCTTTGCTTAAATCTGGCTGAAGTGATCTGCCGAAGAAGAATACAGTAAGAATATTACCATTGATAATCACAAGCCGCAACAATGGGCTGGACTTCATCTGGGAATAACGATTCTTGGGATTCCTTCGCCAACCTTGAAAGTTGTTGTTTAACGCTTCAAACTCGCTATATATTCTGTCACAAATGTAATTCATTCACCCACAAAAAGTATAAAATATGAACCATTCTCAATCTAGAAGAGGATGAGCAAAAATGAGCTATCTATGAATCCAGAAATGTTTTCAACTCATCCTGCTTGTAGCTAGTTTATGTATACATTGAGAACTTCTACTTCCTCTCTGGTCCAACAGAGTTTTTGTCGTCGACTGGAAAGGACCATTGGCTTTGATCTGCAAAACAGCAAGGAAATCACTACTGAGATCTAGAAAACAACCTGCTAACTGAAAATAAAGACAATTACAAAAATTTACAGAGTTAAACAAACATATTCATTTAGAGAACTTAGAATTGGTAATACCAGATATAAGAGAATAATTGCAGCGTGAAGAGCATGCTAAGAATTGAATTAACAAAACATAACATCTATTGCTAGATTAAATAATAGCACCTTTTGGACTTCCGTGGAAAAGATTTGTTTCGCTGCAATGGCCTAGTTGATATTCCCTATGTTTTTTCATCTTCTTCTTCATTGTGTGCAAAGTTAAAATGATCGCTACAACAACACTTTATCTAATCCATCTCTCTATTTTGCCTATCCCATGTCGAAAAAGACTAAACGAAATGTCTCAAACTCTGTGTAAAAAGATTGTTATCCTAGGAAATACTTAACTTCTAACCTAAATAAAGTCATTTGTTTTAAGGCATGGCTTCTATGCACTATAAAAATGATGATGAAGCAAATATTGATGGCTCATTAAACTCTTTTCCATATTTCCTCATTACATGTCAGAGAAATGGTGTTAGTGAAATAATAAATTGGCTCCAATGAGTCATAGGATAACCGCATTTCCTAACCATTATGGCTTTGATCATTCTCAGTACCATAAGTGAAATTGGTGTATTTCTAAAATCAAAATGTACCTATTTTGAAAAAGTGTGCAAGAATAATGTCAATCAAAAGAAGAAAAAAAGGTAAGAAAAATTCTAGAAAGCTACTGGCCAAAAAATACTGTACTATAAAGACTACAATATTTGTCCATGAACATCAACAGTCATACCAGTAGCTAGAGTTTCTGCTTTTATCACAACACCTGATGAGTAGTCCAGATGCAAAAGCAGCCATTGGTTTTCTTCACTTGAATAAATATCTCCATGATTCAGAATCAATAGAGAACAATTCTTATTGTTGAATCACAACTCAGTGACATGGTAAAAATAAACATAATTATTTCAGGGGCATGTTGTTTTACCAATTTAGAGGTAAGGGTTGTGCAATACTGAAGAAAGTCTAAGGTATGACTGCCAGAGCCCTGACCAGCTATTTCCAAAAGAGAGATATCATCAATTATGATATGAATCCATCCTCCATTGTTATGCATCATGTTTATTATCTTCTATAGACCTCAAAATCCTATTATACAAATTCATGAATCCATCTTCTATAGCATTTTGATCTGTTCCACCTGCCATTGATGCAAACATTACGAGAACAGCACATTATATGATGAAGATTCTGCTCATGGACAAGTAAAGACAGTAATCAGGGAAATTGAGTGGATGGGAAAGCAAAAGGTTTAAATGCTTAAGGTTCTTGACAGCTGCTCACCAGGAAACTCTAAATCAAGCAAGTCAATAAAATGAAGTTTATTCTTGTTCATTTACAATGATAGATTGCATCCCTGAATAAAAATAGGAATCTCATGGTCTTGCCAAACAAATAATGAATTGCTACAAACTGTACAGGGATAAAAGAAAAGTTTTGTTGCATCAGATGAAAGTACTGAACACCAGAAAAAAAAACACATGAATATAGGGGGAAAAAGGATGCTTATGAAAAGAAAATACTTAATAGAAACAGTACTATTGTACTGGGAACTTTAATAATTTAATAGCATGAAAGAATAGGGAATAGAACATGCAATGCCAACTTTAAATTGGTAGACTATTCAGATTAAGTTGCTGTTGTTTCTTAGAAAGTATACTGAACAGAGAAATTGAAAAGCATATTACATATAAAGAAAAGCATCCAAATAAACTAAAATAGAATAACTGGACTTTAAATGTCAAAGAAAAACACGCTGAGTTTGCAGAAATATTAAGGAAATTCATGTTTTCCCATAAGAAACCACCTCATGAGTTAGTTCTTTCTGTGTGATATTATACCAATCAAACAACTAGTGCTCGGATTCAACCAAATTTATTTAAAATAAGGTGCATGAAGCATATATCCTTGTGAATCTGCTGATCTTATATTTTTCCAGTGCATTTAAATATTCACAATTGACATATGAAAAGTGCACATCCTAGAATAAGCAAGTAATGTGACATATCCCCAAAAATGAAGCAGGAAAAGAGAGATAACATGAAAATACAAAACATTAGCTTGAACTTTTGATTAATATTTATAACGAGCAGTGTTTAAAACTACAACAATGGTTGAAAAATATAGATAACATAAAAGGATAGCCCGGTACACGAAGCTCCCGCCAATGCGGGGTCCCGGGGAAGGGTCTATTGTACGCAGTCTTACCTTGCTTTGCGAGAGGCTGTTTTCGATACTCGAACCCGTCACCTCTAGGTCACACGGCAACAACTTTACCGTTGCGCCATGGCTCCCTTTCGAAAATACAAAAACCATGACTGGGACTTTTGATAAATATCTATAACAAGCATTGTTTACAACTCCAACAATGGTTGCCAGACTCAACAAAACTAGTAATGGTCCAGCTGGACCAGCAGACAATATCGGGGTGTTGGTATTATGCCCTCCCTGAACAAAAAGGGTTACCCAGCCTAAACCCACCTGCAATTATGTGTGGATTTACTGAACCACTGGGCCACAACTTTATTTTGGAAAATTATTTCTTTGCTAAGATTGTGTTAATAAAATAAAAGAAGAATTTATCCACTAGGCAAAATGATGATTTGTCATAAGAATATCATTTCTGGTAGCAATTGGCATCACACCTTTTGTAACAATATTGTCTTTGGAACTCTATTGAAAAGTCTACGATACCTCCAAATACTATCCTTGAACTGGCTGGAGAAGAGAAGTCAAAGATAAAATAGTTTACCTTGAATTGCTACAAGGGAAGTTGTAGAATCTGAACAAACAATATGGATGATTTTGATAAACATATAGAAGTTGAGAATTCAAAGCATGGAGTCCTAATAGGTGCCATCAATGAAAATATGTAATCCTTTTCCACTGAGTTCTAATGAAATCTCTCCAATTGATTTTGATATATACTATCTAGAGCTAAAGCATCAAGGATATACAAATCAGCCAACATATAGTTTCAGTAATAAATTGAGACTATAACAGAACTCAAAAGGATAACCCACGAATTAAATTATTGAGGAAAAAATCAAAACAAAAGCATGCATTTGCATGTGTATAAAGGGGAACAAACTTAGACAGTTGGAAATCAAGGAACTAAAACAAAGTTTGAAACCTTCTCTTCAGAAAGCAGCACCTACATCCCAAATCTCTCGGCTCGCTGGAGCTTCCTTTCAAGATCGGTGACAGGGTTTGCCTCGGAATCCCTCACCGCGCCTGAGATGATCCCGACAAGATAGAGAACAGGCGATGAGACGGTAGGGCGACGACGAGAGATCCGGCAAGGAGACGAGGCGGCGTATTCTCTTTTGAATTAGGGCTACCATCGTTTGGAACTCGGGTCGACTTTTATTTATTTGCGAGCTAAAAAAATAAATTCTTAAGTGAAAAATAGATCATATATTTATTTATTTATTTATCGAGATCATATATTTATTTTCATACTCATATTAAAAACTCAAATATCTTTTATACTAATAATTTTTCTTCTTTTCATTTAATTATTATCATTCAAAAGTATATATATATATATATAATTCTATTAGTCTGCACACCTTATCCTATATAACCATGAACATCTGCTGAGATGGACACCTGTACATAATTGATCAAAATATATATGATAGTAATGATCAAGATTATAT
>JBBUKS010000076.1:520-26973 GCA_038050645.1 Hedychium gardnerianum | reverse complement strand
ACCATGCACGATTCACCACTAGGAGCCCCAAAGGCAATGTTAGACTAAATATTAAGTTCGGGAAATACCATGCACTCGTAGGGGTAGAAGGAGAGGGACGTTAAGTGCTCGACTGATAAGGGCCGACTATAAGGGCAAATATAAACCCACGGAGCGGTACGAGCATCATTGCGACGTGGCCGACTACTATAATATAAGTCAGGATGGCTCGAAATAAAATATAGTTAGGGAGAGAGAGGAGTGAATCACTATTATATTATATTAAGTTTGGCCCAAAGTAATACCATTCACTACATACTAGAATTAGCGGTTGGGACGACTACATATTCTGGGAGGGCTCGAGCGCAATTGATTTAATAGTATCATTGGAGAGAGACGAACACTTCTTATAGGCACGAAGACTTCCTTTTTGGTATGCCTGAGTGTACTCGTTCATAACTCATGTAATTCACTGGTGACCCGTAGAGTAAATGAGTTGAGGGAATCCCAAGAAGACTGACAGGAGCGACTACGAGAGAGCATTATATAAAGAGTAGGCTCCACCAACGGGACTGAAAGGATATAAAACAAAGTAACTAGACCGGGCTGCAGGGAGAGAGAATAGAGTGAGAGTCAATTATTCCATCTTCGCACCAGTTGAAAGAGTCTATCCGTTTTATCCGAGTCCTCCTAAGCTTTTCCCCTGTAGAGTTTAAATAACCCTATTGAACCTATTCTGAAGCTTATGCTGCCGTTTGAGGCTCCGCACCTCTTTCAAGAGATAGTCAGTCTCGCTTGGGCTGGTCTTAGAAAGATCAGAATGAATCAGAAAAACATAGATACATAAGATAAAATGCTTGATCCGTAAAAGAGAAGGTACGAGCGCAGCGACGGGCGAGTGATAACGACGCGGAGGGGAAAGATCATTCCATACTTGACTTAGGTTTAGGTGCCATACTTGAGTAGCACCTACCGCTCTTCTTCGCCCCTTCAACTTCAGATTCCGGACGAGTGAGCCTGAAACTGATAAAAAACTTTACAACGGGGAGCTATCTTTCAAAGGTCTACCGATCTCTAGCTTCAGTCTGATATCTGAGCATGCCGATTCCTGCTTTCCTCTGATTCAAGGTCTCTGTCTGTTGAATGGTGGGAGGGCTTCCTGCTCCTTCGGAGGTCACTCAAGCTAGGTGCAATGAGGTTTGAGGCTGGTGAGGAACGAGGGAACCTAAGTGGGAAGAGGCTCAGACCCGTGACTATGAGCGCCTGAACTCAAGAGAATTAAATAGCACACTTTTCAAAATCCTTTTCCAGTGGTAGCTACTCATTCTTGGACAGAGCAATTCAAGTCGCCTACTTAAGTGAGACCCGGTATAGTTCAAGTTCCCGGTTCCAAGCCCTATTCGGACCCAAGAGCCCCCATGCCACGGATGCTGAGCTACTTATCAGTCTTCTTTGCTCCGTAGGCTCGACCCTCTTGAAGCTTATTCTGTCCCTATCCGGACTGCTATATTCTTTAATATATAGGAATGAGTGGATCTTGATAGGAATATGGTAGGCAAGTCAGGCTAGCCTTTCTTTCTATAAAGAGTACTTATGAGCAGAAGGTCAGCTGAGAAGGATAGGTCAGCAGACTCAACAGAATATAATTCTTTGGGTGGGGCCATATTCTCTCTCTAATTCTTGATATCTTGGGAATAGATTTGAACCAACTCCATCTGCGGCACACGACCTGCCTTCTTATCCTCGGAGATTCATCCTACTGCCAGTGTATCGGCTGAAACATTAGATTGTTGAACAGAAGCGAAGTCGAGGGAGACGCCTCCTGAACCAGCAGACAGAAGACTGAACTCTTTCTGAGACATGACTAATTACTAAAGAGGCAGGCCCAGCTAGGGAACTCAAGGCTCTTTCTCCTCCCCACTATCGTTCGACAGAAGAATAAGAGGCCAAGAGCTGGTTCAGCAGACTATTGGGATATTGGCTGGCTGGGATAGGTACTGAATCAGTCATTAGGCAAGGCGCCCGTCTCGTCTCATCTGCCGGCATCCGCTCTTAGTAGGTCAAAGAGAAAGAAGGGTAGGGTAGTGATTGCGTAGGAAGAGAGAGGGAGGAGCGAGCAGAGAGGCGAATCAAACCTGTCCGAAGCCATCTAAGCATAGAAGATAGGTAAGATGCAGCTTAGCATGGTCAAGCAAAAGATATGAGAAAGCGCTATTCCTCAAAGTCTAGCTCAACTGACTACTCTTCCCCAGGGCTTGGCTTATGCAAGGATGGTGGTCCTGGGCTCGTGCCTGTGGCTTATGAGACTTCTTTCTCCAGTAGGCATGTCTTATTTCTTTCTAGTTTAGTTCTTCCAGGAGGCGTACGAGGAAGTTGGACTGAACTCAGAGGATCAGAGTGACCTTTCAACCTAGGCTGAGGGGATGCCTCTATATTAGGAAAGATCTGGGCTCTTCTTTCTCTCCCATTAATGGATCGAGTTTATATTCAATAGTTGGCGCTCTCACACTTTGAACTAGGGCCTGAGACTAATTCTTCTATTTCTCTATCATCAACTGGGCTTAAGCAAAGAGTAAAGAAGCTGCATAGTACACTCTGATTCTAACAGCTCTCTCTAGCCTATAACCTTTGTTAATCTTCTAAGCGCAATGCCATTTCACGAATGTCTCTTCTCCGCTGCAGGCTCACATCATCTTGCTTTCATTCATCCCTTCTATATTGGACTTGCAGATGAGGGGCAGAGACTCACTTTTGTAAGGCGCTCTCGTATGAAATCAAGGACACTGGGAACGAAAGGAATGGCTTCACGTCGTTGCACTCGTCCCTCTCATTCAGTATTTGAAAATAATGGAAGATCCTATCATGCAGAGAGAGTGAAGGAAAGGTAGTGCTTCCTATCCCAGCTCTCGGATATCCTTCAAAGTCAGTTCAATAATAGGTTGCTCATTCGGATCCTAAACTAGACTCTACAGTAAGGAGAGATAGGAGGACTGAAAGTCGAAAGAGTACTCGCCCTATCCAGTTCTCTTTCTGAGGTAGGAGTAGCAGCCGGTGAAGGAGTTATCCCTAGTTATAGGCTAGGCTTAGGAATTACTATATAGTTCTGGCTCACCGCTTTAGCTTCGAGTGCGGATATTGATTCTTTCTTTCCATCTTCTCAGTCTATCCTGAGAGTGACTGGGGACCAGTGGATGAGACCTCTGCACGCCGGACTCGGCTCCTTGCCCACCACTGCTCTAAGCCCGGAAGGATGCCCGAAGCTAGGTGATTGAAAGACTAGATAAGGACCAGCCCTAACCAGAGTTAGAAGCGAAGTCGGAGCGAACGCCAGTGACGCCTCCTATTTACCCTTTGAGGTTCAAGCGGGAACTCAACAAGTCATATTGCTCTAGAGAGAGTGTCCTCCTAACTTAACTAAGAGGGGAAGTCGCCTGATAGAAGGTCTCAGTCTTTCGTCCGGGAGATATTGCTCATCAGCGCATATAAGATCAACAGCCTTTTTCTCTTGACTAGAGCCGAGACAGACAGTACGTGGTTAGGAAGTCAGTCCACTCGAGCTTAAGAAGGCGGGGCACTCGAAGGGGAAGGTGTCTATATTCTTTCTTGCAAAGCAAAAGATGATGTGACGCTCAGGGACGCCCCAAGGAAGATATTAGATGGTTGGACACTGGCACTGAACTACCTCGGAGTACAATTGAAGAGCTCGGGGTTCTGCCCTTCGTAGAGAGAAGGAATGTCTGATCACCCACATACTCAGTATACAATAGAATAGGACAAGACCAGTGGAAGGACCGAGACCAGACCACCAGAGAAAAGGGAGAAGCGAAGTCGAAGATAGTCAGCGTCAGAGTCAGTCCCCTCTTTCTCCCAGCCTTGGGCAAGCCCTTCCTTTTCTGGCAATTATAGAATAGGTCAGGGAAGAGTTAGCAATAGCATGAAGCGGGGACTTTTCCCCAATAGACCGAGAATCATAGGACGGATGGCAGCCCTCTATCAGTCGGCCCATTCGCAAGAGCAATAGGTAGTTTGATCCCAACTGCTCCAGCAATAGGGGCAAGAAAGAATAGGGTGAGCTCTCCGTTCAACTTCTTTATCCTTTCAAGAGTGAATGGGCCAGAGTGAGTTAGCTAGTAGCGGTCGCATAGTCTCATACTCTCATTCAAAGATAAAGAGAGGGGCAGCCCGCCTATTCAACTTAAGCCTAGGAAGGGAGGACGGACTGAATGAGGACCGAGAGCATTCTGGAAGACAGGACTAGCCCCTGGACCGAGAGACTTTCAATAAATTGATCCAATTCCACTCAGAGTAGGAACCAGAAGAAAGAACTAGATAGACCCCGGAGCATAGAACTTGACTCCTTCTTTGCAGTGGACTACTAAGATAGATAGCTGTCTTCCTCGTCTCTGGATCCGGGTCAGCTATGGTGCCTGGGAACTCATGACGATAATAGCAATACTTGCATCTGCGAAGGTCTCCGGCCCACTTAGGTGGGCGCGAGTGGATCAATCAATATCTACTGCTCTTAGGGGGTGATCTCATGTGCATGAGTGTACCACATTGCTTTCTAGCTGCACTTAACTTCGCGGGCATCTAGGGTTGAGGGGCCATCTAACAGTAGAGTTTGAAATTTCAGTGTTGTACGGGAAGAAAAAAGTGAGTTTCAAGCTCCTGCTTCATCTGCTGTCTCAGTTGATTGAGAAGTAGATGTTGAGGTCAGAATAAGTCTCATTCTTTTCTCTCGTTGATTGAGTAAGTTAGCGAACCGGCTAATTCATCAGTACATGCATGGTATACTGAGTATAGGGATACGAGCCTCTATCCGGTGTGAGCGAGGTTTTGTCATAGAATCGGGCTATTAGTAGTAGCGTGGCCTATGGCATTATTGAAAGGTGAGGTGCGAACGAGCGCAGAGGGAATCGGACTAGTACACTCACCTAAGTAGTACAATGAGCTTGTAGTAACTAAGTACGGTGCCCTGTGTGCTTCCTTCCCTTTATGTTGAGAATCATTCCAAGGCTACTTGTTGCTCTTCATTCAAGAGTTCATCCGAGATGCTATGGAAAAAGCCCCTTCAACGTCGCTGTCGCTCGTACCTCTATCCTCTACTTATGAATCTATAGCAGTTCTAGTCCCCTCTGGGAATTCCCTCTCCACCCCTTAGGAGCCGATAAGACGTGAAGAAGGAGCTGCACCCAAAAGAACTTAGGCAGAGCCCGAGCAACTCTCTTTTCTTGATAGTAGCTCAGCCCCCCATTTCTGGAAGTCTTCAATCAGAGTTTTGAGTACGGGATTCTTCCAAGGTGGAGAATGCCATTACCTACCCTTGAGTGCTTAGTGAATTAGAATCAGTATGAAGAGGTCGGAGGATATAGGGAGCCGGGCGAACCAAAGAAATCCGGGAAAGCTATTCGGACATTGGGTGTGGGTACGAGCGAACGAGAGTGATGCAGAGTCTAGCGGACCAGAGGAGCAGCTTCAGCATGGTGAGAGAGACCTACCATTAGTGTGACATGCTTTAATTAAAGGTCGCTAGGACAGGCAGGCTCATTGCGCGCACGCTCCTCTCTGCTTCCCAATTCTCGGACTAGGAAAGGGAATCGGAGCGGGAGTTAGACTTCCTTCCTCTTTTGTCCTCTCGAATTGAATTGACAAGAGCATGAGGATAGGAATCCGGAAGGGCCAGCTTCACCGAGGAGGGTGTGCTCACATACGCTTATGCGCTCTGAAAAAAGGGATTCTTTGACCATTCCACCATCGGGTCCGACCAAGCCATAGTGCACTGAGTCTGAGCCCCTATCGGTAGAGCTCTTTTCAATAGGCTTAGCTAAATAAGTCTCCTTGTGTCGTGAATGGAACATGAACTGATTCTTCTCCAACTCAATAAGAGGAATCCTTGTCTATAAACTCGTAAAGGCACTTCTAGACTTCCATTCTTTTTAACTGGCACGCTCAACACTCCACTCTGTCGTCTAGTCCCTTGGGAAGCTTATCAGAGGTAGCCAGTAGGAGGAAGAACTGAGAATGGGAGAATCAGAATTGGACTTGAGGACTCTTCATTCATCCTCAACTCCAGTAAACGACTTTCATTAAAGTCTCTGGCTAGAGCTAGAGGGATTCGGGCTGAGGCTGGTGCTACTTCTGATAGTTAGGATTGGGCTAGGTATGCGTGTACTGTACTATCAGTCCGCTCTGCACCTTTCGACTTCGCTTCGATGATATGTATGAATTTAGATACTCAATGCATGTGTGTTCCGAGAGATTCATAGTTCAGATCAGGTTTCCCATACTCACTGCCCTGCGAACTTTGATAGCGTACTCGTCTCTATATACAATTAGCAAGGATAAGCCCGGAAGGTACGATACCCCGGACGAGTCCAGTAGGTGGTCTAAGGCTTGATCTAATATGTGCCAGTAGTGGATGAGACTCAAGCGGAATCATCCGCTGACCACTGGGCTTATCGCATACCATTTATAAGATGAGTTGGCCCGGGCGGCTCTTGATCTCCCCTTCTCTTTCTTGAAAAGCAGCGAGGTTAGAAGCGGAGAATCAAAGCCTGAACTCAGTCCTAGGGGCCATCCCACCAGCGCTGGATGAGGAGTGGACAAGCTAGCGTACCTCTGAATAGGAGTCGGGGAGTCAAAATATAAAGATGGGATCTGCTCTCCCGGTCTCAACCTGAACACCAAACATATCTCTTAGTGAGTGCTGCGCTCGGCAACGTAATCGTCATGGCGAGATGTTGAGTCCTCGGTTCCCAGTGCCCTAAGAATCTGAGCACTGCTCTTATACGACGAAAGGATGATGGAACTCAATCAAAGAAGGGGCAGACCTGCGCTTCCTTTTCCCGGGAAGACTTTCTTTCTTTATAGTTAAGACAGCCTTTCCCTCTTATCCTTGAGTTCTGGAGGCCAGGAGAGTAGAAAGAGAATTTATCCTATCCGTCATGGCATTACATTACTTAAGAAACTCTACGGGGTCTTCGGCGTCAGAGCCTAGCCGCGAGAGAGCCCTCTCCATTCTACTCGTATAATTCCTATGGGGTAGAGTCAGAATCAGATCGTTCCAAGTCAGTCAAAAGAGTAAGAGGGAGTAGATCAAAGACTGCTCATGCCCAACTTCCCACTCTTGGAAAGCTAGTGAAGCCAGGTTCCGTGCGCTGACTTAGTCTCTGAACTAGTAGAGAATCGCCTAACGAGGCCCCTCATATATAATATATTCTTCTATTTTGATCAATTATAGTTTAATGAAATGAATGAATGTAGCGCATAGCTCTTTCCGACCCAGGTCCATTCAAGCAGAACTGAGCGCAGAAAGAAGGAGAAGCGTCATGAGGCCCGGTGGACTTTTGGTGAATGCTTAGATGGCATCCAGGCTCCGAAGTGAGAATTTTGAGTATAATTCAGATGACAAGAAGGCATGCATGAAGGGCAGGACAGGGCGTACGGATTGACCTAGTGAGCCTCGCGCCACACTCTAAGGATAAGCCTCTTCCCCATGACGGTCTAGCTCCCATAGCAAGAGTCAAGTCTTCCCTACCTCTACTCACCTATTAGCGGACGATCAATCCTCTGAACGGTTGGAATTCCCACTTTCGTACGTGGAATTCAGTCAAAGAAGCCCTTTAGCGTGCCTGCGATTCTATGCTTGACTCCGACGCGACGGGAATCTTTCTTCCAAGTTCGGTCGTGGGTGAAGGTTTTTTTTTTTTTGGGGGGCGGACCAAGAAGTTGTGCATTCAAGTAGTCGACTGTTGATGCTTGCTTTTCCGACCGGATGGAAGCGAAAGGGGGCTCCCTCTATCTGCCCCTTGCTTCATACCTGTCCTCAGCTCATTTCATTCCTTGCCCGACTGTTACTGTCAAGGGAAGAGGGGGGATGCTACCAAAGGGGCGTGCAACTGGAAGCTCACTCTTTCTCTTTTGGTCGTGTGAATGTTACAACATTCACTCTCTGGCTTAGGTTCGCGTGCATGATTCTCTATACGTCTTCTATTAAGTTAAGTAGCATCTTTCTTGTACGAGATAAGTATCTGCGTGAGAGGTTCTTCGCGATCCCTGCGAATGGAGCTATTCACTATTGACGAAAGGTCCGATCCAATATACTTTTATGTATTCTCCGCTGCCTTTCCCTATCCTCGCCACCGGCTTTCAGTTTGATTGAAGACTTCCAGAGATTCACTCTTTTCATTGCCACTTCGGGTAAGCCCGGATCTGAAGAAGATTAAACGGTAGGTTGATGGAGATGATGCTGGTTCAGCAGGAGAGGTTGAGGCAGTTGGTACACATGAGAGAGAACCGAGATAAAGGCAAAAGTACATTCTACCAGCTAGAGTCCGTGCCCCTTCGACCTTCTTTCAGTGCGGGTAGTACGTACACGTGGGAAGGTTGATAAGAAGAATTATGCGAACTAGACTCAAGAGCCTAGGTGGCACTCGTCTTCGGAGTTGGAACCTCTCGCTCCAGGGCCCAGCCCAGCCGGCAGCGTGCGAGAGTAGATGCGAGAAGGGCTGAGTGGAAGACCAGGAAGGTCTTTATAAGGGGACTCTTTTCCAAGCTATAGATAGACTAGTCAAGAATGAATCAGCTAAAGCATCGGGTGCGAGGAGCCCAGCTCCTATGAATGATTCAGGAGTGGTCTCCATGGCTATTAGATCCGTGTGGACCGCTTGCCTACCTAGTCCTATAAGGAAGGTACCGAGGAGACTGGCACAAGGGGTTAGGGGATTCTTTAAGTCATGAACTGTGGTGAGCAATAGGAATGTCAAGGATAGCGATCAAGCCTAGGCGGATTGAAGTGAAGGATTCACAAATGGTAGAGGGCCTGCTTTGCGGCAGGCTCGGTGTGCTCAGGGACGAATGGCGAGGACTGCAATTCAAGGAGGGATTCTTGGCATAGTAGGAATCAAGAGTGGAGGAGCGAACTCAAGTGAGGAGCAAACGACAGTGACGCAGAGGAATAGACGGATTAAGGGTGTGTAAGGAATGAAACAGGGGTTTTTGGGGGTTTTTGGGGGGTAGAAGGAGGGCTTGGCAGTTGTTCTATGGCACCTCATTAAAGTGTGGATCAAAGGCGAGGGAAGAGAGATAAGATGCGGAGCGGCGGCATCGCCGGCTTAGCTACCGAGATATAGCGATGGGAAGTGGGTTAGTCGAGTGCGAAGACCTAGTCCGGGGAGCGATTAGAGAAGGAACCGGGGAGCGCTAGCAAGGGAGACAATAGTAGGAGTTCGGCGAGGAGGTCACGGAGGGCACCTCTTTTCTGATATCCGACCGTGCGAGCGGACATTCGCAGGAGAATAATGCATGGGTGTGGTTCTTATAGCCCGTCAAGTTAAGCCGAAGAAGATAAGTGGGACGGAAGGAAGGGTGAGTGGTCCCTCCCAGGGATGGGGCGGGCACCGAGCGAAGATAGAGAGAGAAGGAAGGGCTCGTCAGGAAGACAGTTCCGCCCCAGTATAGAGTTGTTCCGATCGTATTCATGTAACCGACCAAGTCACGATTGCAGCTTCGCATGTAACCGTACGTCGGTGCCCTCGTTCCTCAGTTCAGTCTTTCTTGTCACCGACTGAGTATAAAGTCAAGTAGTCTCTGTCATTCTCAACCATGTAGTGATCGAGCATTATCCACCATTCCAAGGGGCGAACGATAGTGAAGCGTTCTCGATTGAAACCGATATGAAAAGATGAGTAAACGAAGGAGCGAGCGACAGCGACGCAGGGAGAGGAGAGTCGGCGTACCTAGAGTGCTTCCTCCAACGGGTTCTTCACTGGCTCCGAAAGTGATCCTCGGGGATCAGTATGAAGAAAAAGCCTTCTCGTGAGCTACATTGGACGCTTGAGAAGCCTGCGGGTTCGAGTCTAGGGCGCCTAGTTACTCAATGTCCTCACCGGACAGTCTTTTAAAAGAGGACCCGGACCTATTTCAAGATCTACTCGAGCTACTTGGAGAGGCGTCTCCCCTATATAGACCCGGCCTCTTTTTTTCTGCTGTCGGCCTGTGGAATTCCGCTCATCGGATCGGTTGACTCGCTGGCCTTACTCTCTTTCGGGTGTGTGAGCCGGAGACTCTCCCCGCTGGTCTAACTGGCTCACAGTCATTATCTATCTGGTAAGATATCCTTTGGAGGGATTTGGAGGGACGAAGGAGAGTGAGGCGGATAGGAGTGATATGGACGAACTATAGGTCTTTCTTATAAGTGTTAGAGAGCGTTGGAGATGGCGGAAGTCTCCATTCATTGCTTTCGTCGGTCTGTCCTCGGCATGCCTTTTTCTGACTGTCCCAAATGCGTCCTTGTAAGGAAATGCCTATGGACGAATGAAGCAAGCTAGGAATGGCTATTTTTTCCCGTGACGAGCAAAGGACAGTGACTACGGCCCTGGCCCGTGACGCTCTTCTTTCTAATAGAGTGGTTTTGGAAGCCGCATAGGAAGGACCCGATCGACCGAGATGTCCGGACAAGTCAGAGATCGCAGACACTCATAGGGCGGGCCGCTATTCTTTTCTTATGAAAAAAGCTCCATTAGGTGAAACTCAGTGCTATGAAGCGGCCTATCTATTCATGCCTTTATTGAATGCGGGAGCAGAGGCGGGCTACAATCTCTCACATTTGTTCCCCGGACCGGACCTCAAACCTCTTCCTGCATGGGGTCCAAGATCCGGGAAGAAGTGGATCCATACTTGGAATGGTGGATTAGACAACCAACGTAGTGGCTTTTTAGCCCTAGCCCCTTTCCTCATTGTCTGGAATCGGAACGAACATAGGCATCCCTCTAGCCGCCTAATCCCTATAGCCATATCCCTCTAGCCGCCTAATCCCTATAGCCATATCCCATTATCCGATCCGCTTCACCATGCCATCTAAAAGAACTAAACTAAGAACTGCCCCCAGTACCAGCACTTAGTAGCTTCTGCCATCTAAACTGAATGAAGAACTAAACTAATAACTGCTCCAGCAAGCACCACCACTGAGTACCTCTGCCATCTAAACTGAATGAAGAACTAAACTAATAACTGCCCAGCACCATCACTGAGTAGGCCATGCCATCTAAAGAACTAAACTTAATAACTGCCCCCAGCACCACCACTGAGTAGCCTCCTTAATGCCAGCTAAACTAAAGAACTAATAAAAACTCTGCCCAGTACCACTTAGTAGGCAATAGCAACAAACAGGAGAAAATAGAGCAGCACTGGGATATCCGCCAACTGGATACACATCATCCATATATACCTTCCTATAGCCGTCTTATACCTGTAGGAAGAAAAGCCAAGCCAGCCTAGGGCGAGTAGGCGCGGAGGGCCCATTTCTCGGTGCCCGGGTTCAAGCCTCAATCGGTGTTCAAGAGGATGGTAGTCGAGGCCCTACTTTATGACAATCAAGCGAAGTCGAAAACCACTAGTCTTAGTCTGAATGGGCGTAGGCTCTCGAAAGCACCAAGACTTCGATAAAACCTTCCAAGTCCGGGATCCATTCTCCCGGTCATCCACTCCAAGTAGCAATAGTTCAGTAGTTCGACTCAGTACAGAGCAACATCCTCCTGCTGGCTCGCATAATTCACGGGACCAGCTATCGCGTTACACTACAGCTCGCTTCATTTGTCCATTCCACTCGCTGCATAGTTCAGATCGAATGGAGCAGAGATAGATGCCCGACTTCCTCTAATGAAGAGTACCAGACGAGTGCACGGAGTCCTCTTTCTATCATTGCGTGAAAGAACTCCGACACGGGTTCGATTCCCGGTAGTACCCGGTAGTATAGTATAGGTGCGAGACCTGAACTAAAGTAGCATTCAAAGTAGGTAGCGTAATAGCATCAGCATCACTAGGAAGCGTAGTCATCAGGCACAGTTCGAGTGGAGCACCTCCGCTACGGTCGGACAGAGTGGAGGAGGCGGTGGTCAATCAATTTCCTCTCCGGCTGATGGGCTCCCGATCTTGGGCATTCAATATCGGATCGGCAGAAATAGAGAGGCATGCTCTACCACGCTATCATCGGCCTCCCGCCTCTACTTAGCTCCTTCGTAACTCTCGTCGGCTTTCCTTTGCTCCGCACCAAAGTAGAGGACTAGCTAGATGCCTTTGATCGTTGTTCTCGAACTTTAATTCGGGCAAGGGAAGAGCAGGGCTAGGAGCGCTTACGAGTGAGATCGGTCAGATCCCCCTTTCCCTTTAGTCAGTCATTCGCCTACTTGTTGGTATGAATGAATCTGTACACTTTAAGTACAGTATTGGAGCTATAAGCCGTGACGCGTGAAAGTCTCCTTAGTGGTCTCTGCGTCATTACATTCGCTCGTAGAGGGGGAGAAGGAATGGGGAGCTACGGACAGGGCACCGGAGAGTACGGGCTGAGTAGGCGATGCGCTTCGGGGGAGTAGCAGTCAGTCGAGGCAGTAGCGTGCAAAGAGTTAATTAAGGAGCGTAGCTAAATTAGGTGCTAGGATGACGAAGAGGAAAGCGGACCATGATCATTCAATCTAATCCAAGCAAGCAAGGTAAGGAAGAGAAAGTGAAACCGTTCAACTCAAACCTAGAGTTCACTCTTTCCTAGAACAACTTACGTGGAATCTCTTTCAACAGGAGCTACTCCTTCTTCAGCGTATCCAGCTTCTCTCCCCGCTTAAGAGCCACGTCGCTACCGCAGTGAAAGTTCCATTTTTGAGTTCATGTATACATTCACGTATTATTCCATTTTCTAGGCCAAGAGTTCATGGCTTTGGGAAATACCATTCACTCCTCCCTAAATTCTTCCAATAGAGCGCTTGAGCGCTTCTTGTTACGCAAATAGCAGAGACAGATTTTTTCTCTTTTCTACTCTCTTCAATTTCACTAGCACCAAGAGTGAATGGAACACATGAACTACTACTCCGACAGCTTTAAGGAAAAGGATGGAGTAGCTTGGCCCAAAGCCATTCACTCTACCCTTCGTGTACTCATACTCATACTCAAGAGCTTTCTTGAAAGGATGCCCCGGAGAATTTATAACGAGGCAGGGAAATTTATAAATTCCACTGCGAAGCAAATACTTATGGGCGGCGCTCTCTCGATCAATACATTCATTCAATATCCGAGTGAGAAATATTCAAGGGAGGTCATAGAATCTTCATTTATTCTATATAACACTCAGATTATGATTCTGAAATATCTATTCTTTATACCAATGACCACTCGTATTGCTGGCATTGATAGTGAAAGTACTCGTATATTGGATAGTGAAAGTAGTTCTAGTTCAAGTAGGCCTGAGATCCGATGCTTGAAATCAGTCGAAGGAGCCCAAGAATAAAAGAAGGAGAGAACCCTGCGCCGCTGAACATTACATTTTTCGAACTTCAATAGGTTCGAATCCTGCTTCTCCCATACCTGGACTGTCCCATCAAGAAGAAAAGAAAGAAAGCAGGCAACCCTGTCCCCAACTAGGTCAGTCGATTCACCCATTACGCGGTGCAGTGAGGCACGGAGTGGAGTCGGTTAAGAGAGAAGATTAGTCGTAAGGTGCCTGAGATCAGCGGTTCTTGTACGGACGAGCCTAAAAAGGAAAGCGGAGTCGGTTTAGAGCAGCCGGATCAGCATAGGAGGGCAGATGGCTCTAATAGGTTCGACCAGACTCTAATAGGATAGGTGCTCATAAGGGCAGGCAGGCAAGTCACCCACGTAGCGGTGCGCTCAGTCGAATGAAGAAGTTGGGGTCTAAGGAGTTGATGAACTTGATCCGAATGCGTACTGTACTATAGAGGAAAGACGACTCGGTGACGAGGCTAAGGCGAGCCCAACTACAACTATCTAGCTGAGCCTATGCGAGAGGCAGAGGTGCGAGCAATCAATTTATTGCGTACTCATGAGAAAGAAAGAGGGGAGCTATGCGAGGAAAGGAAAGGTTTGACGCTCCCTCTAACTCTACTCTAATAGGATGGGCAAAGTCGTAGTGCGATCGAAGCAATCCTCTCCGCTCAAGAGAAGAGTGAGGGTCGGCGGAGTCATTCTGAAAGAAGGTTCGCAGACTCAAAGGCAGAGACGAAGGACTATTTAGAGGAACGGCAGCTTCGTCAAGCGAAATCAAAGCAATCATTAAAGAATTAAATAAATCAGCAAACAAGCGATCTCTGCAATCCATAATGTATTCGGTGCGCTCAGTCTTTTGTTCTAATATAAGAGTGAATAGTTCAGTCGAATCACCATCTAATCTCAGGTCGAATTCGGGTCTCAGTTTTGTGAGCCTCAACACTCAAGTCAGAGTCAGAAAGCAACCGGAGCTATAGATGAGATGGCGCGAGGGAGACTGAAACTGAGTGAAACCATAGGGAGGAAAAGGAATCGGCAGTTCATATTAGGCGTGAGATGGAGACGGCAGTTCATATTATGAGTCTTGCTTTCCCGGGGACGGGCACGTGGAGTCAGGGCGGAAGGTAGGAGAGGTGCGGTGCCAGAGATTACAGAAGTGAGGTTGAGCAAGCGCTTCGTTGAGCGGCAGAGTCAATCTCAAAGGCCGAGCTGGCAGCTGAGGCCTATAATCCGCAGACTCATCCGCAGAGGACTAGGTGGAAGAAGACCTTATCCTTCCAGTAGTCTTTGAATCTTCTCCGCTAGCTAGTTCGACCGGGCGAGGAATTGAATAAGAGAAGAGATTGGGGAGCGATCAAAGATCCCAGGCTTCGTCCAATATAACTGGAGAAGTAGTGGCGCTCGTAGAGGTAAGTCGAAGTCGGTTTAGGAGGCTCAGATTGACGGGCTCTGTCTAGCTATACCCCACCCAAGGAAGATCAGTTTAGTTAGCGAGCTCAGATGCGGAGCGTCCTGAGAACTAGATAAGTGCAAGGGGAGCAGTAGTTCGCGAGATCCATCCATGGCCCGGAGACTCTGTGCTAAAGATCACTGACTTGACTATCATAGGTTCGAATCCTTATACTGCCACCATATAAGAAGAGGATCATTCTCAGTTAGAGCCGCAAAGTCAAACAGAGTGCGATCTTTGCAAAGGGAAAGAGGAGCGGCATATCCATGCGACTGGTGTGGTGCCTAACCGAATGCAATAATGCAGTGTTCAACTGAGAAGGAAAGGAGTGAATCTCCCTCGTATTCCCTCCTAATGGTGGGCTTCCTTGCTTGCCCTTGGTAGGCTGATCTTCCAATGGAATTCCTTCTCGGAGTAAGAGAACAGAACCCTTCCTGGGGGAGGCTGATTTGTAGTAGTTATAGGCTTCCTTCCCGTGGTAGGCTTCTTCTCGTGGTAGGCTTAAGAAGCGCTTATTGCCCGTAGGAGGTGGGAGTTCCACTCTTTGCTTTCCGTGGTTGGTTTTCCATTCTACTGCCCGTGGGAGGAAAGAAAGAAAGGGCCGACTACAAGGGTAGAGTTCATGGCCCTACGAGTGCATGGTATTTCCCTACGAGTTCATGGCTCAAAGAAATACCAAGCTACTCCCTCCAGCTAGCTGGAAATACCAAGCTACTCCATCCTTTTCCTTTTGCTGCTAGCTGGGGATCGACCATAAATATTAGGGAGATTGTAGACGTAAGGGCCGAGTGTAACGAGGGATCGACCTTCAGGGTAAGAGTGAATGGCCCAAAGCCATTCCCTCCAGCACCAGGAGGGAATGGAATTCCCTCTTGGCGCTGGGGCATCTGACGATGGCTCGTTTTCAAGTTAGGGTATCCCCGATAGGCTCGACCGGAGAGTGAATGGCCCAAAGCCATTCCCTCCAGCTTAAGGAGGGAATGGAATTCCCTCTTGGTGCTTGGGAGAGGAAAGAGTCAATATTTGTAGGTACACCATTTACGTAATACTGAATTTGCTGCAGGGGTAGATCCTTTTCTTTCGTAGTTTTGAATCGAACAATAGTGACGGGGCCATTTATACTCCTTCCATTCACGCAAAAATACTATTAAGTCATTGCTAGAGGGACTGTTAAGTGCTCGAGCGATAGCGAGAGGTACGAGCGATAGTGACGGGGTGGCGGCCATTTACGACTAGACTATATTATATTATATTAAGTTCGGGCCATTCACGTAAGTTATTAAATTGCTGAGGAAAGAGAGGGGCGACTTATTGATTAAATTAGGATATGCTCGCTCTAAATCTAAAGTCAAGTCAAGGGAGAGGGACGAGTGACAACGACGTCTCGACCTTAAGGGAGAGGGACGAGCGACATCTGCTAGCGACGTGACTGAGGAAAGAGGGAGTTCTCACTTCTCACAGCTACAGTCTTTTGTTGGTAGTATTAGATCGCGAGAGCTTTCTATAGCTATAGTAGAATACGATACGCGAAAGGGGGGCTGTTGATTCTCTTTTTTATCACGCTTGCCTCTTCGAAAGTGGAAATCTAGATCCGGGGCATACTATACCGCGAGAGTCAGGTTTTTCTTACTATTGAAAAGTGAAAAGAAGCCTCCTTTCTTTCGTACGCCAGTGAGCTAGTTGAAAGTTGTCAGCTGTTGGGCTTGATATATCCGGTTTGGAGGGAGTTCGGTGTACATCACTCGGAAGCTCTTACGCTGTGGAATTCGTTAGGATCATCAAACTCCAACCTAGTGAATTTGAGCGGGAGAGAGAGAAGAGAATTCATTCCTCCATAGAAGAGAGCTCGTCGAACCAGACATCCGATAGTCTCAGTGAGAGCGACTCTAGTCTCCCCCGTTTACCTTCTTTTGTAGATAAGAAATTCATGGAAAGAAGCAACCTTACTAATAAAGGCAGCTTGCTGTTGAGTAAGGCCGGTGAAGGAGCCCAAGCCCGAAGTATAATATTTGATTAGAACTGACTCTAACTTACTCTCCTTATTATTAGATTATATTAGTACGTGAGAGAATAAGGTGTAGAGCCCTATTTCACCTTTCATCCGCATAATTAGGAGCATATGCCAATTTCTCTTCTCAGTTACTTTCAGCCCGTTCGAGCGTAAATTCAATCTCTCATTCCTCGGTAGTTGGGTTAGTTATAAGTCTTTCTTCTCCCGTAGCTGGAGCGGGGTAGCTTATAGAGTTAGGCTCAAAATGCATAAAATAAATGGGAAATGAAATGCAACGGAAAGCTCACTGACACCATTCACAACAGGTGCTCCGCCTTTCACTCACATATAATGAACAGCTGCTGCAGACGTAGGTACAAGTGAATGAACTCGTTTTTCTTTCCCTTACGCTCCCGTCTTTCCATTAACTGCTGCTGTTCCTTTCTTTGGTTTCCGAACTAGTACTAAAAAGTAGTATCTTTAATGATCTCCCGAACGCGAACTTCTTTTCTCTCCTTCCCTGCCGGGCATATGAGAGGCGTAGCTCCTAACCTTACGAGTCCGCCTAGAAATACACTTTATAGCTCCGTACGCCTAAGATCTGGAATGAAAGCTCATTCGTTAACTCACCCCACGGGCAGATCTTTCGTAGTTTTGTCAGTTACTACTAAGGCAGGTTAGGTAGGTCTATCCGAAAGGCAATCCTCATACTTGCTAACAGGCAATGTTCCGGTATCAAATACCCGCCCGTAAATGTGCCTATAAGTCAGGAAAGAAGCTAAGCGGAGTAAGGGACTAAGCCTACTTGCCTACTAAGCCGACTAATCCTATTTTCTAAGCAAGTAAACTAGAGGATCAAATGTTTTGCGTCCTTTCTTAAGGTTTAGAGCTTAGTACTTTATGTGCTAAGGAAGTTCAGTTGCTTTTCCGATTCCATGCTTATAATTCCTATTCTTCTTGTAAACCAAGTCATTAGATTTAGGATTCCTACCCCTCATATTCGGCTTACTTCAAAAGTTGCCCAAGCTCGGAACCAACCATGCCCTACCGACCAACCCCATAGTCTGACTTATGCTAGTCGTACTGATATATGGATATATTGGCCTTTCTTCATGGAGAAAGAGAGGTCAGTGACCAGGGGTAGGCGACTCAATCAATATTAGCCTTCTACCTTCTACTTACTAGAGAAAATAGGGCAATTCGTAATGCTATCTTCCTTCCCTCATTCTCTTCTTTCCCTCTCAAGCAGTCCACTAGCAACGGAGTAGCGAAAAGAGCTTCTATTCCGACTCCTTCCTTTCTTATATCTAGATAATACCTAACTTAGCTCCTGCCTAATAAAAGAGTATCCTTAAACCAGCATGTCTAAGCTAAGCTTTCTTTAAAGGTAATAATACCATCGTCATTCACAAATACGAAACCTCCATAAGAAGAGGGTACGGGCATATCTCCCGCTGAAAGGGAGAAAACATTGCCATCGAAGTTCAATTCCAGAAGAAAAGTTTCCAGGAAATGGATAAATTCTTCTAAATCATCATCTTCCTCATCATCTATTTCCTCTCCTTTCAGTCGAGCCAGGATCCCCTCCTCTCCCGAGTCTTTATTCAAAACCTCTCCTTCATTTCTTTCAAAGGTCAAAGCCACGTAAGCCTCATCGAGATACCTGAAATAAGGAAGATTTGGGAACGAAGATCGAAATTCCTGATCGAAATTGTCCAAGACTAGATTGAGTAAGACGGTGAATATCATACCGACAGGTGGTATTCCTATACTACGAGAGAAAGTTCCATCCTTTTTCAAAATAGGTAATGACAAGAATGAGGAAAGCAATTTCAGAAGGAAATACCCTATTATATACCAAAGATTCAAGTTTACGTAAAATAGTTAAGTGATCCGACTGAGAAAAGTTGATTTTGACTAGACTTTTAACTCTACCTACTTCAACTAATTGCTTAGTTAGTTCTCGAAAACTAGAATAGCGTCGAAATCCCAATTCTTCCGACTTCATAAGAGACTTTTTTTCTAAAAACTGAGCCAGTGCTCTTAAGACAAGATCATCCTCTTCCGTAGAGCGAACGACATCATAAGATAAGGCCATTATCTCCTTGTGAAGGAACAAGTACCTTGGGTACTCGAGGAAAAAGATCTCTTCCCTGAGGGGAGATAGTTTATAGCTACCAAAAACTAAAGCAAATTTTCTCGTATGAACACGGGACTTTTCCACATTAGGAAAAGAAGAGAAAGAAAAATCCTTATAGATTTGGTCAAGTTCTAAAAAAAGAAGATTGACTTCATTTACTATCGCTATTTTCCTTTTAGTAGAGAGACTTTCGTTCCTATACTTTCCAGTATAGCTACTTTCGTTCCTCTCGCTTCGCTCGAGTACTCCGTTCCTATACTTTCCAGTATAGCTACTTTCGTTCCTAGTGAAAAAATTCCTACAAATCATTGTTTTCCAACTAATCATTATCGCGCTTCCACAATAAATTCAAATGTTATAACTCATCATTCTAAGTTGTAAGTCAAATGTTTTTCCTCGATCTCTCTTACTCACCTTTCAGTCGAGCTACTTTCGTTCCTATACTGGAAAGTATAGCTACTAGAGTTCCTCAATCTCCTTACTTTCGTTCCTCTCCCTAAATTACGGTATTGCGAGTAACTGTGTACCTCTCCCGAGTATTTATTCAAAACCTCTCCTTACAGTCGAGCTTCTTACTCTCGTAAAAAAGATTTTGAACCGGGCATTTTCGGGGACTAGCCCGAAAGAAGCCCCGCAAGCCCACGCTTCTTTCACCGGTCCATCCGGATCAGAAATTCGTACATCCGAATCCGAAAAGGACCGGGGCCTCATCGTTTCCAAAGAAAGACGACTACAGTGGTATCAGTTATAACTATTCTTTTCACTATTATCAGAAAGAAGATACCTCCCATTATTCAGGGAAAGAAAGCCCTACCCCGAAAGAAAGCCCTACCCTACCCCTTCTAATCATTCCAAAACACCCCTTTTCAATAACCAAACTCATGGGTCTGAGTGAGTGACTGCCTTACCCAGAAGGAAAGTCATTATGAGAAGAAAGCCAACTAGGGTGATAGCACCCTTCATTCTACTTTCCTCGTCAAAAGCTATGTCTTGAGAAAGAATGGATACAGATTCAGCATTCTCGACACAGTCGTAGAAATGTTCTACTGGTAATGGGTTAACATTCAAATATGTGAGATAAGTATGAGAAACCTGTGAAAACAGATCACATGGCGAAAGAAAATCAAAGTAAAGGTGATACTTAATAGCAAAGGAGACAGAAAGAGCAGTTAATAGAAAATGGTGTATTTCACTCCTATTTTGTGTTTTAGGAATAGGCTTCCTTGGACTTGGAAGAGAGGAGAAAGTAGTAGTCACGCTGTTTGACACCGATTTTCTCAAAATTAATGGACCTTTCCTTTGACCTTCCCTTTCGAAGATATCCCCAAGACCACGTTCTTCTTTTACAAACCCGATAGAACTAGAAGACGATGTAGAAAGACTAACCTGCTCATCTTTCTTAGAAGAAAGATCAAATACTTGACTTAGTGTATTGATACGAATCATGAACAAGGAATTTATTCAAATAGTTTCTATATGATAGCGAAACTTGGTATACCGGAAAAAAAAGAACACAGATGATCCAATCCTGCCGTATCCCAACAGCAACCTTGTTACGAACGATTCAGAAAAGTTTTATACAAAATAGAGTATAGAAAGGGTAAATTTAGGAGGAAAAAAAGAGTGAAGTACCGGATACGGTTGTATAGGATACAGTGCTCAATACACAAACTGCTAGGCAAGATATAACAAGTTTACTAAGTACTATCTTCTTAAGTTCTCCTTCTTTTAGACCCAAGGGGTCGAAGATGGGTTCGAAGTTGGACCTCACGTTGTTCAACTCAGCACTAATACTAGTAGTGCTAACCCCCGACTTGATGGCATCAGTCTCGAACATGTTTCCATGAAGGTAAGAAATAAGAGGATCAATCTCAAGGTGTCCACCAAAAAGAGTATATTCATTAATTATGTGGAAAGACAACCCAAAAGTTCACTCCTTGATGTAGTTGAACACAACAGGACTAAGTAATGAATTGTAATTAAAATTGGCGCAAGAGAGCATAAAATCAGGCATTAGACCATACCAAACCAATGCAAATTTCATAATTAATAAAAGTAGTGTTAGCTTTTACTATCTCAAGGTACTGAGCAAAACTCAAAGTCCTAAAGACTAGTTTTTCATATGTCCCAGACAGATAGTTATTAGAAACAATCCTACTCAAAAGAGGAAGCGGGCGTCTCATTACGAGTAGCCTACTACTTATCGATTCTGCACAGAAAGCTAAATATTGAGCTGATGCATAATAAAACTGGGGCGGATAAGAACAGAGCATGGGAGACGTACTGAAATATTGTGAATAAAAAGAGCGAACCGCTTTTATCTTATATAGAGACATCTCAGTCATTAGTAAAGAAGCGGTGGGAGAGGAAAAAGGGGTTAACTGACGGCTACCAGCGTTGCCTCGCGCGATGAAAAGAAAACTCTAAAGTCAAGTAGGTCGATTTGAAAAAATGCTAAATAAAAAGTAATCATCATTTATCTTCTTCCACTTTAATTATACCTTCTTCGCTGAGACAAAGATAATAACCCTCTAACAAACAACTATGACGGCCATCACCACGCCCAATAACCGAGATTTCACCATCACTCAAATTGACTCGATTTAATATATTTTTTATGATATTAACGATTTTCTCGTCCAAGTCTGGACCAGTCCAGGAATGAAAGACTAGCACCTCGGTTAAATATCTCATAAAGCAGCTACTACTAAAATGTATAGCAAATTCACGATCAAAGTCCGCAAAAGCTAAATTACACAATACCTTTGTAAAATAACATCCGGGTGGGAGTTGACTAATTTCAATCTGTATCCCCTTTTCTTCATCTTCATACTGAATAGTAGTAAATAAAAATGTTCGAATTGGTACTCATCTTGAACTAAAGAAGTGACCTTTTGTAAGAGGATTTCTTTAGAGAGAGAGAAAACACATTTCGTTAAGTCTAGACGATAGAGTCTACTAACAGGAGTTAAAGAACTAATATTAGAGTAATAATCCTTCAAACCCATCCTCAAACCTGGGTGAGCACCTTTTTCTCAATTATAAGATTCTTTATCAAACAACCGAGGGAAAATAAAACAAGGCTGTCTTCTTGAGAAGGGTTTAACCTAATATAATACTTGATATTATCTTCTTTTAAAGTGAAAACGATTAAAGGGATGTGTAAAGAACCACAATTATAATTTAAATACTCCTCTCTACTATTGAATATGAATACCTGAAACGGAGATAGGGTATACCTCTCCTCTTTGATCATTCTTTGAATTTCAAGAACACGATTAGTAGTCAAAGATGAATAATCATCAGATATGATATCTGGATATTCAGCAGACATAATTGACCACTTCTTTCCAATTGCATCCGAAAGCTGCCCCGAAGTGAGATTTCCACTTCTACTACTCCAAAAAAATCTCTTCTGATTCACTGTCGAGTAAAAACATCTTAAGTTCGAACAAAACAGAGTCATTTTCTCTTTCTCTTAGTTTTAGACTAATAAACTTGGTTGTATTTTAGCCTGATTCTTTATCCTATCGTAGTGAAATTGAATGCTTGAATCCATCTGCTAATAGCTTTAAGTTTCCTGCTTCTTTATCTGCAGCTTATTGAATTTAAGCTTTCAGTAAAAAATGAGTGCTTCTTTATCTTATAATTGTGTTAAGGAAGCTACCCAATTTAAGCTTTGAGTTCAATTTTGATCTCATCTGACCCCTGCCCTTCAGTTGAGACTGATTTAACCTTAAGCTTTCACTACTCCCAGATAATGCTTTCAGGTGTCGCTACCCTTTTTGACTCACTCTACCCCCATGTACGATTTTTGAAATCGAGAAACATCGATCGATTCCTTGACCTGGGGAACGGCATAAAGGGATTTTGATCTCCCTCTCTGTTAGTCGATTTTGTTCTAAGGGAGACGCCACTACCCAATCCAGTGATTCACTCTAGCATATAAACCAGAGAACGACAGTTTATTAGTCTAAAGGGTAACAAATATGTGGAGGACTTTTCTTTTTATATTTCTCGCCAGTTTCTTTTTCTGGGTATTCCTACTTCTGAGCTAAAAGGCTACTTAGGAAGAAAACAATCCAAAGAGAGTGCGTACTAAGCCTTGAACCGGTTCTCTCTCTTTCTTACCGCCCTTCCTTAAGCAGGACCCTCCCTTCATTCCGGAGTGAGGAATGGCATGGAATATCAGCTTGTCTTCCCTCCGCGCTCCCCCTTATTCTCCCAGCATGGTTCTGCTGAAGTGGAGGCTCAATCTCTCTCTCTCTAAGCCACTGAGTTTGGAACCTAGGAAGGCTTTGCCCCCCTTTCCCTTTCGAAGCCTGAACTCCGGGGTGGAGGCGTCACCCTTGGAAGCGAAGAAGGAGGCTAGCAGTTCTGTCCAATCGGACTGGCAACCCGATTTTCCAATAAAAAGAGAGCTCTGATGGTTATCTTGTTATAAGCTTTTGGGCGACTTTCTGCTTCATTAAGTGCAACTCCAGTGAGTGCGTCCCAGGCGCTAAGTCTGGACTGCCACTGTGTACTTTCCACAATGAGTCAACTTTTTTTGGAACTGTTTGCTGGTCTCTTTGGAGTTATAGAAATGGTTCTTTGTTGGATGAGGATTTTATTATGCCACATGACCCGGTTGCTTCTATTCTTGCAACTGTTCACAGTTTTGCTGACGCGAGGATGGCTCTAAATGGAATTTCGACTCAGAAGCCAATGCGTGTGGAGAAGCTTATAGGATGGCAGCGTCCGGAGAGGGGATGGGTTAAGATTAATACGGATGGTGCTCTCAGAAGAAGTGTTGGGAGAGCTTGTGCAGGAGGTCTTATACGTAATGCTGATGGAATCTGGCTTGGTGGTTTTGTGGCTAATATAGGAGTTTGCAGTGTTATGGCAACGGAGTTGTGGGGCATCATCTATGGCATGCGTCTTGCGCGGCAGAAGGGCCTGAGGAAGATTATTGTAGAGTCTGATAATAAAAGCATAGTTGAACTGCTGCACAAGAATGCTAGAGGTAGCCAAATTTCCAGCTCATTCATGAAGTTGTGACTATGACTACTAGGCTTGGGAGTGGGATGTTCGATTTCAGCATACTCATAGGGAAGGAAACCGTAGCGCAGATCACCTGGCCAATGCTGCTTTCAATTTTCCAATTGGATGTCACAATCTTGATCTTCCTAGAAATGGTCTGCAAGATATTATGAATCATGATGTAATGGGAGTTGCTTTTCCCCGTAGTTGTACCCGCTGTATTAGGCGCCTCCTTCTTATTCAAAAAATACCACTTGTCTACCTAACCGACTACACCACGGGTTGCGCTCCTCACAAACAAGGGTGGATACAACAACCATTCACCCAGATACTCTAGGGGAAGTAGGAAAACAAAATTCCCGGGGAGGCGATACCGGTTCATTCATAGGGAACAGTCTATTCATTCCTGCCCCTCATTCAATAGGATCGCTTAGCTCTACTTCTCATAAAGTCAATCCCCTGTTTTTTTTCATGGCTTTGAATTGATTGTAATGCTTTTATTTTTTGAAAGTGAATGCGTTTTTTTCCTTTTTAGGAAAAACTGTCAGTGAAAGCTTTCGTTCCCTTTGATGTATGTGGAAGGGCTCATTGGATTCTTTTATACTGTTGTACCATTGGGTCATGGCTGAAAAGCCTCATTCATGAAAGACGAAACAAAGGGATTTGAAACTAATCTAGCATAGGACGAGTTGTCTTCTTTGCACGACAGGAGCGGAGACATCAGGAAAGTAAGGACTCTTCTAGGATACAGGGAATTACCCATAGCTAACTCTGAAAGGTTCGCAAGACACTTGTTTAATACGGGAAAGTCACTCTAAAAGCACTGGTTCGCGTAGAACACAAGGAAATAGGCAAGCTCAACAAACAATCAAGTCGGGGTTCGCCTTCCCCTTTTTCCTTCATCTTATGATGTAGTTGTAGAGGAAGAATTAAGGCTCGACTAAAAGGGTTCAGCAAGGAAGGGAAGCTCGCTTTACCGTAATTTAGGGTTAGAGTGAATGGCCCAAAGAAATACCATGACCTCCAGCTAGCACCAAAGAGGGAATTCCATTCCCTCCTGGTGCTGGAGGGAATGGCTTTGGGCCATTCACATAATTACTTTCTTTGGGGGGCCAGGAGGGAATGGAATTCCCTCTTGGTGCTGGGGTATCCCCGATAGGCTCGCAATACCGTAATTTAGGGAGAGGAGCGGGCGGATCCGAACGACATACCTTTTCAAAGAAAAGCCTTATCGGATTGGAATCGATGACTTAAGCCTCATTCTTTTTGAAAGATACCCACAATCCCTCTTATCTTTCCCACCGTGTCATCACTTAGACCGCAGCCTCATCGCTCTACTACGACGAACGACTACATTCGATTCATCACTACGCTGTCTATAGCTTAGGGCCATCCCTACGCAGTCTATAGCGTTATTGAACCGACTATCAAGCTCTATTCCTTCTATCCTAAACAGGATGGTTGGCAGAAAGACTAACACTAAGAAAAGCGGAGAGAAAGAAATCAACCTATGTTAGCTCTACCAAGGTAAGCTCCTTTACTAAGAGCTATTTTCTCCTTTTATAGCCTTACCAGGGAAAGCAATAGCCCGAATAAGATGCATACCGCAAGGAGTTCTTTCCCAAAAAAGCAATTAGCTATTCTCCGATCTAGGTCATATTAACCGATTTACCGACATATCCCTCTGAAGACATGGTACGAATGGGATTGAGAAGGAGCTCTTCCCTTTGTCAGGTGCATGGCCATGTTGGCTCTTTCCTTCAAGCAGGGGAAGGAACTGATACGCGGCAAGAAAAGCACAAAAAGGACTCCTTAGGCCTAGGAAGGAAGCATTCCAATCGTTGAAAAAACCTTCTTGCTATAGGGCGGGCTTTCATCGGCCTTTGGGATATTGGGATATTGGATTGAATCAGAGAATAGGTTCTTACAGTGCCCGGAATTGGACTAATAGCTTGTGCACACGAACAGGAGGGAGTGAATCGTAGAACAGAGAGAGGAGGTTTGGATTGACCTTGACCCCGGTGAAAGCAAGCACTTTGGGACTTGGTTTTTGAAAGCCTTTTCGAACAGTAATCATTCTATACTAGCCAGATCAAGTCCTTTCCTCGAAGGAAAAGCTAAGCTGTTCGTGATTACGCTAAGTAGACGTCCAAAGAGAGCACAACATGTTAATTAAAATGAAAAAGATAGCCCGAGAGAAGGCAAAGCAGTATCGAGCCCCGGGTAGGAGGAGGCACCACTTCCTTTATAGATAGTAGCTGACCGAATGATCGAGCCAATTGGCAGTGGCAGGCAGGTAACCGACTAAAGACAGCATTCCCAGTACGAGCAAAGAAAGCCGGCAGTTTCCCAGCTTACCTTACTACTGGTTCATTCTTAATACAATCCTGCCGTATCCCTACAGCAACCTTATTTCGCACAAATTGCAGATGATCAAAAGAAAGTTTTTCTTTTCTTCCTTCCATATGCCTATTACTATTTATTAGGTTAGGTGGGCCGACCTTAGGCTTGACAGCTCGAAGCTTTGTAATAGAGCATCAGCGAAATATTTGAGTAGCCTCTTGGCCGATTACAACGGCACGCTTACTGACAGGGATTAT